>JAIUZE010010312.1:0-28026 GCA_022085475.1 Heliosperma pusillum
ATAATAATAATAATAATAATAATAATAATAATAATAATAATAATAATAATAATAATAATAATAATAATAATAATAATAATAATAATAATAATAATAATAATAATAATAATAATAATAATAATAATAATAATAATAATAATAATAATAATAATAAAATAATAGTAATATTAATAATATTGATAATAGTTGTTATTAATAGAATATTCACCTCCAGTTCATAATAATTTTCATATTTTGTATTGCATAGTTTTCGAGACGACACTTGGACTTGGTTTCTCTTCATTTATATTCATTTTTTTTTTCATTTAAAAAATATATTTCCAATTTTTTTTATCAAGCCAAGTTTACGAACACATAGTAAGTACAACCACAAAGGAGGTTTATTAGGATCAATATTATAAACTAAGACTTTTCTTATTGACAAGAGAGGATTACAAAGGATTTTATATGAGAAAGGTTTTTATTTCACTTAGCTTGATTTTCTATGGTACCAAGCATGTCTATTTATACTACTTACATGATAAGCATGCTCACACACCTTGCATGCCTTGATGCTACACTTGGCATATTGCCTAAGACACTTATGTAGCCTACTTATCTTACACCTAGTACACACTTATTTATCTTACACCTAGCATACACCTACTTTTCATAATTACCCTAATGGTAATTTTATTTATTTATGCTTATGGTAATTTTGCTTAACTATTTACATTTCTTTGTCTTCATTCCCCCTGTCTCCAAAAGAGGGCGGTGTTCACACCAAGTTGTCACTGTCACCAGAGTCACTTTCTTCACTTCCGGACAAATACTCATTTACGTATATCTTTAGACCTGGAATATACTTTTTAATTTCACGTGGGTGCCCTTCAACTCTGTATCTTGGGTGATCATAATCATTTATGGGCTTGGAGTATTGGCTATGAAAACCATGTAGTGTGTTTCTGATCTCACAGACAAAATTTTGAGGATATGTATGGTGCCAATCTGCTGTGAGTGAGCAAAACGATTCCTTACTTATGCTTGATTCTTTTACTCCATTGAGGTCTGCTAGTTGACTTGTTCTTTTGTGAAAATGATTTCCTGACAGAACTTGGGTGTCATATCTTCGCTGTATTTGGATATCGTTATCCTTTCGGATTTGGAAGATAGTGATCTTGAAGGTGATGAATATTGTATGACCTTCCTTCTTCCCGATACTTTCTTGCCATTTAGTGGTATCTTGAAATAGTGTCAACCATTTGTACAGTAATTTGTATTGTGGCTTCCTTCTGGTTAGAAGACACTTTGCCAAATACTGTAACATTGGGCTTTTTTCTATAAGTACCCCTATAGTATATAGTTCAGCAAGATACCAGAGTAAGAGATAGGCTTCAGGAGGAAATCTTCCGTAATGTTTTGGATTTAGGTGGATGGTGGTGAGGAATGGATATGCCGGATGGTAAGGTAGACCAAGAATGGTCCTTGTTCCAATCCATATCTATGGACATACAGGACAAGAAGTTTATGGAGAGTTTTAATACCTCTGGTTGTTAGGACTTTCTTCAGGAGGTCTTCTTGCAAAACTTGAGGCATATGACTCACCAAAGATTCTATTGATTCTTTCTCTGGCTGTGCGAGGTTGAGCATATAGATCATAGGGATGATGGATGAAATTTGACGTTGGGTTCTTGAGAGAAAATCTGGAAGGAAGTTATCTTTTCCTTTTATGTGTTTGACCTCAAATTTCCATTGAGAAAACCAACTTGCCCATCGGAGTAGCTGTGCTTGAGGGAGAGTCTTTTGCTTAAATTGGATCATCTTTGGGAATGATGACATGTCCATTTCTATGAGAAAATGTTGCCCAATAAGATGAAACTCAAATTTTTCAATACCTCTTTTCACAGCGAGAATTTCTTTGTATGTGGAGTGGTAGTGTTTCTCGCTTTCTTTGAAAGCTCCGCTCTTGTAGCCGCATATCTGTCTGTTACCCTTCTCATCTTCTTCAAGTAGTACCGCACCCCAGTAGCAATCACTTGCATCTGTTTGTAGAATTCTTTTCCCTTTTGATGGGATTTTTAATGCCGGGAGAGTTTTTGTCATCTGTTTCAACTCCCTTATTGCCTCTGTGCATTTTTGGTTCCATGGGGCAGCATCTTTCTTTAGTTGGGCTGATAATATTGACATGTGCTTTGCTAGGTCATGGATAAAATCTGCCATATAATTGACAATGCCAAGAAATTGCTGGATTTGCTTATAGGAGAGCTTTTCATCTGGAAATTCTTCAAGTTGTGTAGCAATATGAGGCTGAAGATAGTATTGACCTCTGGAGATATGCATCCCGAGAAAATCAATTTTTGTTTCTCCGACGACCATCTTTTTCTCCGAAAGCATTATCCCATATTGTTGGACAATATTATGAAACTTTGCTAGCAAGGCAGAGTGTGAATCAATATCCATGGAGAACAAAAGAATGTCGTCTATATATACCAAGGCACTTGTAAGGATTGGTTCGAAGATCTTGATCATTGCTTTCTGGAATAAGGATGGAGCTGTTTTTAGCCCGAATGGCATCACCTTCCATTGATAATGTCGATCAGGGATGCAGAAAGCAGTTTTTGGTCTCTCTTCTGGTTTAATCCCTAGTTGCCAAAACCCCGCCTTAAAATCAAATTTTGAGAATATTTGTGCTTGGGGTAGTTTTTGAAAAAGAACTTCTCTCTTTGGTAGTGGAAACTTGTCATCGGTAAGGAAATGGTTAAGAGGTTGGTAATTGATAACCAGCCTTAACTTTCCTCGTACTTGTTCTGCTCTTTTATTGACATAAAACGCTTCACATGCCCATGGGGAGGTGGTTGGCTCAATTAGGTTTTCTTTTTGTAGTTGGTCAATTTCTTGAAGAGCCAAACTGTAATGGTCTGGGTTCATTCCCATATGGCTTGCTTTTGTTGGGTTGATGTCCTCATTCTTTTTTAATGGCAAAGTTATAAAGAATTCAGGGTTTTGCCATAATGGAGAAGAGCATTTTGTGAGAAACTCAGAGTGGGATTCAGCACATGAGGTTTTGGCTATGTTATCTCTTATAGGGTAAAGGATTTGATAAGAATAAAGGTGTGAGGCTGACGTCCATGGTAACAAATGATTTTTGTGTTTTAGACCTTTTGGATGCCATGATACCCTTTTGAGACTATGTAGAACATCAAAACCAAGTATAAAGTCTTTTCCGGGAAGATCAGACCCATATACTCTAGTTTTCAGCATGTAACCCGGAAACAACTGAATGTAAATCGGTTTACTTTTAAGAGATATATAGAAAACCTGCCCATTTGCTGCTTTAAATGCCACAGAACATGCTTCCCAATGTGATGGGGGGAGAATATTTGGTTTGATTATGGAAGATGCAGCACCAGTATCAAGATATGCAATAATAGGTATGGGTTTGTCGTATTTGTTTGGGAAAATGTAGATTTTTGCATTTGGGGAAGGCTGAAAAGGATAAGTTGGGATAACATCATTTTGTGGTTCTGCTTTACAGGCTTCTATAGGATAAAGATCAAACCTGACAAACTGGTCGGTAATACCTTCATCTTCTTCAGAGTCTTGGTCTGAATCTCCAGATGATTCTTCTTCAAACTCCATTCCCATTGCCAAAATGGTTTCATCTGTTGGTTCATCATCAAGGGAGAAGATGGACTCAATATCTGCATCATCAATGTCTTCAATTTGAGCTAAGTATCCCAAAAGATTATCTCTTTTCTTTTTGTTCAAACAATCTTTTGCATAATGGCCCTTCTTTTTGCAAATATAGCATCGATCCGACTTTTTAAACCCACGTTGTTTTTTCTTCCTGAAAAATTTCCATTTTTTATTCCCAGACAATTGTGGAAACTTTTTCTTCCATCTTTTTCTGTAGACTTTGTTTTTTCTTCCCTCTGAGGATGTGCATCCACATTTTTTTAGGTTTGCACTTGATAGAGAGTTCCGGATGATCACAAGCTCTTCCTAAAAGCTTTTCTTGTTCTTGTAGTTGCTTGAAAAACTTCTGATGGTTACATAGTTTTTCAAGAGCCGCAAGAGATGTTTGGTAGAGTTCTCCCAGTGTAGCAGTACCCAAAGGTATGTTTTTGAGGGAAAATTGTCTAGCGGTTTCATTTCCCAATGGCTTTGGAAGAGAATTTAAATAAGCTTGCTTTAGATTTACATCATCCATACCTCCAAGAGCATAAAACCGCTTGGACATCCTTTCATAATGTCGTTCAAGGTCTTTCCGCATAAATGAACAGCATTTCATACTGAGGAATTCTTCTCTTGCTTGAGTTGTGTAATGATCCCAAGCACCGAGAAATTCATTATGGATGTTACCAATGAAAGCATCAACTGTAGGGGATTGTCGGATTTGCAGTTGTCGATAGGCTCCAAGACTAATCCACCACTGTCTCAGACGGCCATAAAATCTTGACACTAATCTATCTACTACAGTTGTAAGCTTAGCTCCAGGGAAAAGAAGTTGTTCAGTACACCATGCATGCATTTCATAGATTTTATCCCTCCATTTTGATGGCGGAATGTTATCAAAAGAAAAGTCATGACCTGGTATATCCTGACCTTTAAGATTTCAATCTGGTGGAGGATGAGTAGTAGGTTGGTCATGTTCCTCCGGATTTTCTGTTTCACTCTCAACCACCTCCTCAACCTGGGTTGGCTCAGCCATCATAAATTCTGGTACTAAGACCTCGTCTACTGAATTTTGAGATGTGGGTTTCTTTGTTTTTGGTTTGGCCAAACTGGTTAGAAGAGAGGAGATGGGATTATGATATTCAACCATAAATTGTGGGGCGTCTTCTGGTTCTTGAGTTATAGGAGGTTCTATCTGAGTTATTGTTGATGTTTTCTCTCCATCTTTCGATGCCGAGTGCCTCTTTTTTGTTATATGTCTTTCTTCAAGAACTTTTGTCGGAAGGAATGACGATGCTCCGAAAGGGCTCAATTCTGGAGGTAGAAGAGGAAGGGGTTGTGGATGTTTTTCAAAGGGTGGTGTATATACTGGGTATGGGGAGAATATGTCGCAGGGCATATTTGATGGTGTTTTTGGTGGATTTTGTAAGGAGGATAATTGTGCTTTAAGGATTTTAACTCAGACTCCTTTTGTGAAAATAAGTGGAGATGCTATGGAAGCTGTTGTTGCAAGTCGTAGCAGTTCTTGGTGTAATGAAGAGATCTTTTGATGTATCTCTTTTACTGCCAGATCCATGATAGTTACCTTTTTATCTATTTGTTGCAACAGATTGTTTTGGGCTCGTGCATTTTTTGACTGCCAGTTTAATGTTGCTTCTGCAGCACTTATTTGCTTTGTTGAACCATCCGGATTTTTGGTGACTGGATTTTTTACCTTCCAAGAATGTTTACAATTTTCTTCCTCAAATTCTGTCGGTGGAAAATCTTTGTCTGGAGGAGAGGATGGACCAAACATGTAGCGTGGGGGAATATCTTTTTGTGGATTTTCATGTTTTTCTTGTTTTGAGTATTGTACATAATATTCAAAAGTTTTTCCAGTTGGTTCTCCTAGGAGGCCAACATTTGGATCACCTGACACATATTTTTCTTTAAGGATTTGTTGAGAGGATTTTTTGTTTCTATTTCTTTTCTTTGGGTAATCATCCTCATCTGAGTCCGTTAGCATACAATTTTCACAGTCACAGACATCAAAGAATTTGTGTCCTGACTCATCCTTAAATACATATACTGGGTCTCCTAGAGAGTTAAACGAATGTATAGGAATGTTAAGATAACTCTCATTTTGTTTCATTGGAATGAAGAGTGGAGTGATAGTATTTATTTCAGTACAGAAAATTGGTGGACAAGACTTTGCATCTGGTTCCTTTTTGAAAAATATTTCAATGGTGCCATCTTTTTGTTTGGTAATTTTGGAGTCTAGGGATTGTAAAGGAGTGTTTATTTCATGTATCTTTTCATAGTTGGTAATCCAAGACTCTAGGAGTAGTTTGATGAGTTCATCTTTTGGAATTTGTCTAGGAATATGGATACAAGATGGGCTATGTTGTGACTCTAATTGTATAAAAAGAGCATCATTTGTATCTCTTGGAAGACTAAGATCCATTGCATGGTTTTGAACCCTATATGCCATTTGATGGTGAAGAGTTGCTGCATATGTATTTCCAACTTGTGGAGGTCCAGTTATTTGTAGTTGGATTTGAAGATTTTGGGGAATTTGTGGGTCTTCTAGTGCCATGTTAAAATTTGGAAATAGGGTGATAAATACAGTACCTGCATTGAGTGTTGTTTGGATGGTTGCAATACACGCATGTTTGTATTCTTTGAACCTTGTATCAAGTAAGGCTATTCGTGCTACAACAGGTAGACCTTTCCTCCCATGGAGAGTTAGTGCTAAACGTACTGCTCCATAATGAAGATGGGTGTAACCACTTGTTTTCCATGTGTGAAGCATAGCTTCATTAAGCCGGAGAGGAATCATTTGTTCTGCTTCTGTAGTTCTGCTTCTGTAGCTGGAACAAAATGCTGTTCTAACTGTGAGGCTAGAACGATTTCTTTAACTGTATTTTTATGTGGACCAAGTACTTGTTTGATAACTTTTGGAAATGAAGAGTTTGGTTTTGTAAAGGCTCGATATGGATTTAACAAAGGAAGTTGGGTAATAGGGACCTTACTATTTTCATTTACATACTCTACTTCATAAAGATAATCTACTTTACTAGCATTTGACTTACGAAGAGAAGAAGAAGACGCATGTGCTAAGATATTAGAAGTATTTTCCATATTTTTTAGATGGAGCCAGAAACCATAACAGAATGTCTTATCTCTTATCTATCCTTCAAAATATTAAATTATAATAAGTTACCCCCCTTTTTATGTGATAGGTTTAGTATAAAGTATCAACTTGTTTGTTCTTAAAATTGCTAAACCGAGACAACAAATAGTTTTTTAATTTTGTCTCAAGGTACAAGCTTTTAAGAACATCATAGTTAATTCTTTACACTTTATTCTGCGTAGTAAGAGTTTTCTGATGTGGAAGATCCACAAAGTGGCAACCACAGAGCATACTTCTTCATACTTAGGATATTAATAAAGGGAATAAGTTACTATTCTTTAATACTTATTAGGAAGATAAGAGCCAAGGCTTAGACTGACATGGCTCTGATACCAAGTTTACGAACACATAGTAAGTACAACCACAAAGGAGGTTTATTAGGATCAATATTATAAACTAAGACTTTTCTTATTGACAAGAGAGGATTACAAAGGATTTTATATGAGAAAGGTTTTTATTTCACTTAGCTTCATTTTCTATGGTACCAAGCATGTCTATTTATACTACTTACATGATAAGCATGCTCACACACCTAAGTTTACGACAACATAGTAAGTACAACCACAAAGGAGGTTTGTTAGGATCAATATTATAAACTAAGACTTTTCTTATTGACAAGAGAGGATTACAAAGGATTTTATATGAGAAAGGTTTTTATTTCACTTAGCTTGATTTTCTATGGTACCAAGCATGTCTATTTATACTACTTACATGATAAGCACGCTCACACACCTTGCATGCCTTGATGCTACACTTGGCATATTGCCTAAGACACTTATGTAGACTACTTATCTTACACCTAGTACACACGTATTTATCTTACACCTAGCATACACCTACTTTTCATAATTACCCTAATGGTAATTTTATTTATTTATGCTTATGGTAATTTTGCTTAACTATTTACATTTATTTGTCTTCATTCCCCCTGTCTCCAAAAGAGGGCGGTGTTCACACCGAGTTGTCACTGTCACCAGAGTCACTTTCTTCACTTCCGGACAAATACTCATTTACGTATATCTTTAGACCTGGAATATACTTTTTAATTTCACGTGGGTGCCCTTCAACTCTGTATCTTGGGTGATCATAATCATTTATGGGCTTGGAGTATTGGCTATGAAAACCATGTAGTGTTTTTCTGATCTCACGGACAAAATTTTGAGGATATGTATGGTGCCAATCTGCTGTGAGTGAGCAAAACGATTCCTTACTTATGCTTGATTTTCTATGGTACCAAGCATGTCTATTTATACTACTTACATGATAAGCATGCTCACACACCTTGCATGCCTTGATGCTACACTTGGCATATTGCCTAAGACACTTATGTAGCCTACTTATCTTACACCTAGTACACACTTATTTATCTTACACCTAGCATACACCTACTTTTCATAATTAAGTGTAAATGTTTTTTGTTATAAAGTCTATGTTTTTATATTTTAAAACTTATTTATGGTCAAAGTTATAACGAGGGATAATTATGAGATGGAGGGAGTATTATTAAATTAATAATAATAATATAAAAAATAATAACTAATATTAATATTAATAAAAAATTAAGTTTAAGATGAGTAGAACTGAAGTGAGCTGAATTTAGTGGAGCTAAACTGAACTGAATGAAGCTGAACTGAACTGAACTTAATGAAGCTGAACTGAACTGAACTAAATGGAGCTGAACTGAACTGAACTGAGCTGAACTTAACTGAATAGAGCTAAGCTGAACTGAAATGAGCTAAAATTAAGCTGGAAAGAACAGGGCATTAGTCCAATCTTAAGTCGAGACACTAGCTTCCTTCTTTCTTGGTCATTTAATATCATCGTTGGATTAATCCATGTTATCACTTAGTCCTCGTTTAAATTAAATTAAGTTAAATAAATTACTAGATTTCATTATTAATAATTAAAAAATGAAAAAAGATAAACTAGAAAGACGACTTGAGTCGATCTATTTATTAAATCGAACTTAAATCGCTAATTGTCTTATATCAACCCATATCCATGAGATACGATCGATACTCGACGAAAAATTAAACAAAACATAAATAAAAGTTAGATCCGGAATTTTTTTTGTATCGATAGATAAATGTTAGAATGGGGGATAAAATAATTAGTAGTGTAAGAAGCGATAATAAAACACAAATAACAGACATGTTAGTCGTTAGTAAAATCAATAAACGAAATAGAATAAGAAAAAAAAAAGGAAAGGAGACGTTTTTCTATGCACCCTCAACTTACATGTACGCATCGTCTTCCCTTCGCTTCTGTTTCCGAGTTCATATTCCGGCTCCTTGGACTCGATTTCTTGGAATAATCAACGAGAAGGCGAAAGATTGAGATACAAGCAAAATGTAAAGGAAAACAGGTTTGAAAAATATTTTTTAAGCTAAAATGCGACTCGGGAAAGGAGGAAATAAAGCAAAATAGGAGTGTATCAAATATCTCCACACTTAAGCATTACTCGTCCTCTAGTAATAGGCCCTCATACGGCTTTGTTGCGAAAGAAAAATCGGCCAAATGACTCCCAGTTGGCCGGCATGGGTCCTACTTGATTGATGCTACCATGTGTGATCTTCCAGGGGGAGAAACGCCACTCGCTAGTCGGCTGGGAGCCTAGTTATGGCTTTGTCGTGGGAAGAGAAAAGAAGATGGAGGGGGGTACACCGGCTTCAAGCCCAGTTGGCTGCCGGCCGACTGGAGGCCCTCTTGGGCTTCCTACGCGTCTTTGCTAGTGGTCTCGCATAGTTTTCTCTCCGCTTCTTTCCCAAGTTCATAGTCCGCGCTTCGTTGACTGAATTTCCTGAAATAATCAACGAAAAGGCGAAAGATCGAGATACAAGCAAAATGTAAAGGAAAACATAAAGGTACTTGTTTGAGCTAAAATGCGACTCGGGAGAGAGGAAAAACGCGAAAAAATAAAAGTGTATCAGAAATACAAAATGAAGTGAAACCCAAAAAAATTGCATATTTGGGATAAAATTTGGAAAGTTCTTAGACTTCCTTGTCAGCAACACAGGCATAGACGCATGTCCTCACAAGGTACAAGACAATTCAATTTAGAAAAACAAGAAGGTTAATGGACAAACGAATGCACAATCCAGGTTTATATCGTGTTCAACCCATAATCTAAAACCATTCTTTCAAGTATAAAATAAGTAGCTCAAGTGCAACTGTTTTATTTTCTCATGCACGGACGAGCCTTTCACCCTACCACGGAAGACCTCCGGAGCTTCCACTAGTTTGAACGGATCCAAATCGACATGAGTCGGGATAAAGACTATGATGATCAACTCAACCCAACTTATGGCTTATCATCATCAGAAGAGACCTAAACTAAAGCTTCAACGATGAGTTGATTAAGATCATTATGAAAAACTGCTTGTGTCTTCGGATACTCGTCTGAGGAGATGCCTGGCGTAGATGAGAGCGTGAACGAACTTCAAACCAGTATAATAGAAGAAGAGAAATCCCTTGGTAGAGAAAGACATACCTATCAAACAGAGGTGACGAATTGCTTAAGGTAGGATTTGTCGAGACATGAGACTACCCAAAATGGTTGGCGAACGCCCTAATCGTTAGAAAGGCGTCAGGAGCTTAGCGTATGTGTTTCGACATCACCCACCTCAACAAAGCCTGCACCAAGGACTCTAACCCCATGCCAATAATTGACTAACTTGACTAACTAGTTGACTCGACCAATGGCCACAATATGCTTAGCTTCATACTTGCTTTATCTGTATACCATCGTGTGATCCTAGGGGACAAGAGAAGCAAAGTGCACATTCATCACTATCATGAGATATACATGTACAAGATGATAAACTTGGCTAAAAAAATGCTTGGGAACGCATCTGCATCATCATGAGCAAGTCAGTCGACGCAAATCTCAAAGACATCGAAGAAACATTCAGATCTTTAAGGAAATAAGAGATGAAGCAAACCTTTAATATTGCACTTTTGGGGTAAATTCTGTAAAGTTCTTACACTTCCTTGTCAGAGGCTTAGATGCCAATCCTGACAAGGTACAACTGTACAAGCCAATTTAGACCTTGCAAGACAAAAAACATGAAGGTCTTGGACAAAGATTGAGCGGAAAAAGTAGTTTAAGTGCGATTGGTTTGAAAGGATTAATTGATTACATGGAAAACCACACTCAAATTTGTGTCCTGTCTAGTACATTCAGACACCATATAATCTCTTGGATTTTGTTTCCGTTTTGCACAGACTTCTCTTTTTGTACAACCTAACAAAACACTAACTTCTCCTAGAAAGATGAGGATCATGTGCTCGAGTGTTCCGGTAATCGCTTCAAGTCCATTTCAACCTGGTGAATTGTCCATTGCATATTTTCCAGTTTCTGCATAAAAAATCACCTTATAAATTACAGTCTCGAAGTTGTATGGAAGAATCTACCAGAGAGATAAACTAACCTTGACAATGTCATGGTACTGCCTTGCTATCTTGTCAAAATGTGGATCAACTCCTTGGTACTCACGCAGGCGTGTCACCTGGCCAAATTAGCAGACAGAATTTCAGTTATAAAATTCATAGAGTTTGTAATCCATGAGTTCAGTCACCTTGTCAAATTAGCCCTGCACATTCTATTAGTTTCTACTCCATCTGTCTACGTGTTGTGTTTTAGTCTCCTCGCCCATTTATTAAATAAGAAAATAATTATTAAAAATTCTGAAAATATATAATTGTTTCAATACAAGTAATGTAAACAATGAACATATAATGTAATTTATATTTTAAAAATATATTTTTTCGATTCAAAATATATTTTAAAAAAAAAAAACATGCAGGACTATTCTTGGCCCGTATTCTGACCCTAACCCGAACCATATTTGGCCCGACTTGGGACCCGAACCGCCCTATCCAACTTAGAGGTCTACTACCATATCCCTTAAAATTCACCCTGTTGTGTGAGTCGTTGGTTAGGATGGAGCTAAGGAGACGGTGAATCATGAGTGTAGACGTGTAGTTAAGGCCTTAAGGGTAGAAGGAAAGAGTAAGCTTGATAAAACAACCCCTACCAACTTGCATTTAAAACAATGCAACTGCTTCCCAGTAAAAGGTGAGCAATAAGGAGAGGAGGAGAAGGTGGGTCATGAGTGTAGTTAAGGGTCACAGAGCCTCGGTCTAAGCTTGACTTGGGGTCGGCTAACATACATCATTATCTAAAGTCTTTTAGGCATGAAAGACACACACACACGCGCACAAACGCGTGCACACACACAAGAAACTTTATTTGCTTTTCCGCTGCTTAGAAACTAGTAGAGCAATTAGGAAAATGCATAATTTCATTTGTTCTTGGTTTTGATTGTTTTCTGCTTAAACATTTAGGCTTTAAGAAAAAACAAAGGGCACCATGGAAACTTCCGGCACTAGAAGATTCACAACTCAGGTAATCATTATCATAAAATACCAAAAGCTTTTTGAAGACCGAAGTGCCTAGACCCTGTAGAATGTGAGCTGCATGTCACGCCTTGGTTTACTTTGACACTAGAAAACCAAGCTCGTGTGCCACTTAACTCGCAGTCCTTCGCAAGCTAAGTCAGGTAACCCCTTTGCAGCGGAATATTATAAGTGTTGTAGAAACAAAGTGTGGAATGTTACTTATATTACACTTGAATGCTTAGGAGAATTGCAAGGGTTGGATACAATGCTTTGTGTGTGTGTTTGGTAGGATGGTTGGCAAATGATGCCCATCACCCCTATTTATACTACTCCTATGGAATTATCTAGAATAGGAACCTTCTGGAATGCTTTGGACATCACAACCCCAGAAACTTCCAGAATGTTCCAGACACTACTAGAAACTTCTACCATGTACATGAATGTTCTAGAATCTTCTAGACCCTTCTAGAACATTCTAGACCCATCTACATTCTTCTAGAATATTCCGGAATGTTCTACACACTTCCAGAATCTTCTATGACTTTTTAGAATGTTCTAGACTCATCTAGAACTTTCCCGACTCCTCTAGACTTTTCTAGAAACTACTAGACATATCTACAACATTCTAGAGTGTTTTGTACTCTATAAGGGGAGAGGGTGTGTCACATATGTCCAGATGTTGCAACCCGTGACATTCTCCCCCACCTAAACCGAAGACGTCCTCGTCACGGTCAACCCTCGATACTCCATCTTGAAGATGAACTTTATGAGACCCATCTTGTGATTGTTTGACGTGATCCCTATCACGCTTACCTGAAATTGACGGCCAACAAGTGCTCTTGTTACTTGCGTCCCGCCTCTTCATTTGTCGCTGCCACCTCACACGCGACTTTGGTAGCCTTTTAAGTCGGCTCGACTTCACAATTTGTCGTAGCATCCAGCCCCGCAGGCTCCTTGCTAACGACCCCGGTAGCCTTTAACGTCGGCTGGACGCTTCTGGTAGCCTTTAATGTCGGCTCAACATCAAGTTTTGTCGCGGTCGCCAGTCCCGTCGGCTTGTCGCGGTAGCCAGTCCCGTCAGCTTGTCCACGACCCCCGCATTGAGAAGTCCCATTGCCCCGAGCCTCCGTGGTTCATGGGCCTCTAACGACTCCTCGCCTTCATAGCGCATCATCATCGCGCTAATATTTGCCCGCTGTGGGCACTCCCTGACCATGTGCGGCCCTCCGCACAAGAAGCAGTTGAAGGTCTTACCTTTGACGCGCCACTGCGTACGACTCTGGTCCCGTGTTGCTTCATTGGCCCTCGTACCATCACCCTTGATGGTGCTTGATTGGCGGTCACCCCCACCAATCTCGTTGCTGCTATCCGCCTCTTTGCTCCTCTTTTCATCTCTTGCGGTGGTGATTTTCGTGACATCGTCTCGAACTTGAAGAGCATCAAAGTAGCGCTCGACACACCATAGGAAATTATCTATCTCCTTTGCGTCCCTACTCCGGTTGAATTTTGGCGGCTGAGGCACCTTGATCCTAGTTGATGCCTCCCTCAGTGTGGCACTCCCCGCCACTGCAGCTCTACACACTACACTTTGTTCTTCAAGCTCGTCAATTCGCTTTAAGAGGGGTTGGACTAGGGCCATTAGCCTCTCGTCCATTCTCTTGTCAAGCCTCTCTTCGAGTGAGCTTGCAAGAACGGTGAACGCACCTTGTGTCTCCT
This sequence comes from Heliosperma pusillum, assembly GCA_022085475.1. Lineage (NCBI taxonomy): Eukaryota > Viridiplantae > Streptophyta > Magnoliopsida > Caryophyllales > Caryophyllaceae > Heliosperma > Heliosperma pusillum. The sequence continues at coordinate 13,943 of JAIUZE010010312.1, forward strand.
TCTTCACAAGGTTGTCCACCCCATTTTCCAACACCTTGACATGGTTTGAGACGTCGTCCACCGTCTCACTGATTCCCTCAAGCGCTCCCACAGCTTCCTCCAAGCGCACAAGCCGAGAAGCAGTAGACTCCTTTGACTTCTGAACATTAACAGTCCCACTAGTTGCTTTAACACTCGACATTTATGCAATGTATGGTCTTCGCAGGCGAACCTGCTCTGATACCACTTGTCACGCCTTGGTTTACTTTGACACTAGAAAACCAAGCTCGTGTGCCACTTAACTCGCAGTCCTTCGCAAGCTAAGTCAGGCAACCCCTTTGCAGCGGAATATTATAAGTGTTCTAGAAACAAAGTGTGGAATGTTACTTATATTACACTTGAATGCTTAGGAGAATTACAAGGGTTGGATACAATGCTTTGTGTGTGTGTTTGGTAGGATGGTTGGCAAATGATGCCCATCACCCCTATTTATACTACTCCTATGGAATTATCTAGAATAGGAACTTTCTGGAATGCTTTGGACATCACAACCCCAGAAACTTCCAGAATGTTCCAGACACTACTAGAAACTTCTACCATGTACATGAATGTTCTAGAATCTTCTAGACCCTTCTAGAACATTCTAGACCCTTCTACATTCTTCTAGAATATTCCGGAATGTTCTACACACTTCCAGAATCTTCTATGACTTTTTAGAATGTTCTAGACCCATCTAGAACTTTCCCGACTCCTCTAGACTTTTCTAGAAACTACTAGACATATCTACAACATTCTAGAGTGTTTTGTACTCTATAAGGGGAGAGGGTGTGTCACATATGTCCAGATGTTGCAACCCGTGACATGCAGCTGACTCAAAATCTAGCTATAAAGTGCTTTCTTCTTTGAAGGTTGACAATCAATAGTAGGAGCCTATGAGGGATGACTTTCATGATGAGGCCCTCACAAGAAACTAGGAAGGATACAGCGAATACGCGACAATTATATGAGAATACAGCACACAGCGGTTATGACAGACTCGAAGAATGAGATCTTCGTTTTGTACAGCTGAAGCCATTCTTTATCTTTTATATCCTGCACTGATTAAAGCCTTCTCCTTATTATGTTATCAGCTTTTTATCTTTTTATATAGGGTTTTCTTGTCAAAAACTACCTTTTATTTAAGGTCACTTGTGAACAACTACCTTTCATTTTTTTTGCTTTTAACTACCTTTCATTTCTTCTTTTTGCATAAAACTACCAAGAATCCACCTCCGGCGAAAGAAAGTCCACTTTCCGGCATTGACTTGCTATTTTCTCCCATTTTCACACATATAACCCACATTTCTCCCTTTATTCACTCCACAAAGATTGAAAAAGTTCATCTTCATACCCAACACCTTATCAAAGTCTCTTCCAAGCTATACCAACGCATCAACCATCTCAATCTCCCTCTCCATTTCCGTTGTTACCTTTGATGTCACCTTCACCTCCGCCCTTACATTCCGACAACCTTATTTACTATTCATGATTCATCAACTTAATATTATTTATCTGAGTCATATTAAAGTTCATCTTTCTCTATTAATGATGAAGATGGTAGTGGGTATAAGAAAATTAATGAGATAGTTGACAAGTGACCCTATGAGTGAATCCAAGATTATTTTCAAATATTTAACACTAGGAGTTGATTTTGCACATGATAGATGATTGTTGGTGAAAAATAATTTACCATGTTTGTCGATAGTGATTTTATTTTCGTTAATTAGAGCTTTGATTCTTGTAAGAGAGACAAATTAATGTGATTAATGTTGGTTCAGTCAATTTTTTTCGTCGGTTATTGGGACTATGAAGTAAAGAGCTACATTCAACATAAAAATGGTGAGTCAACACCGGAAATTTGACTTTTTTTCACCGGAGGTGGATTTTTGGTAGTTTTTTGCAAATAGAAGAAATGAAAGGTAGTTGAAACTTGAAAGCCAAAAAAAATGAAAGGTAATTGTTCACAAATGACCCTAAATAAAAGGTAATTTCTGACAAAAAAAAACTTTTATATATCATATACTCCCTCATATTCTATGTATTCTTCCCCTTTGCTTTTTGCACAAGAAATAAGAAAATCAATTTAGGTCACACAAAATACACAACCCCACCTGCAATTCAATATGAACCACACAAAGCAATCCCAAAAAAGGAAATAGGGAAGAAAACTTGAATAGACAAATAAGGAAATAGGGAAGAATAGATGGAATAGGAGGGAGTATATATCTCGACTGCCTGTGAGAGCACTATAGCAACGATCTTTCTTTTCTTATTCAATTTCGGGACACATCGAGCCCAAAAATGATAACGAATTCTTTTAAGCTTAGGTCCACCGCCTAAAAAAGATCCCCATTAGAATGGCTTCAGCTATTCTCCTATAAGGAACACTCTAGTGCGCCTCAATGTTCATAGCTGACAAATGTCTTCTTTGAAGCTTGACTATCAGTACCGGAGAACATACAACTAAGAAAGAATTTATATTTATACTTTGTTACATCAACTACTCGTTTTTTTTTTTAAATGATAAAAGTTCTTATTGGGCCTAAGGCGCCAACATTTACAAGGATTGGAGGATGAAGATCTAAAGTCTAACCCATCAACATCGCCATGGGAAAAAAAACTGAAAAGACGGAGGGGGTGGGGGGGGGGATCCCAGTTTCCCAAAATCAAATTTTCTAAATTATCAAGTTTTCATCCTACCCAAACTCAAAAGTAAATCCTCACATGGAGCATTGTTCTTACTTCCTACTATCTCAAATTGTATCAATAGTAGCATAAAAATAAGCCCACCATAATTTGACATTACGAGGCTTGAATTTATGATCACATTACCAAACAAAAGCTTGCCTTGACCAAAAAGTTATATGTCCAGCAATGAACGAAGACATTTCGCATAAAAAATGGTGAAATTTTTCTATAACACTTAGATGAAATCTAATCTATGGTTGTGTTCATCGTGAAGGATCTCTACAAGACAGGTAAGCTGAAATGTAAAAGTTGTTTATGGTCACTGGTCAGGATGTTTTGTCTTTCAGCTAATGGAACAGCGAAGACAATGTTTTTGAAGACTTTTTTCAGCACTTCAATTTATCATAAGATACTAAACATCTGGACTTGTCATCAGAAAGAAGTTGAGTGTCGGGAGTACTAGATGCAGCGCTGAAGGGAAATCCAGGATGACTAACGCATTAAAAATTGGCTGCAAGAGAACCATATCATAGTAGGCCAGAAACAAACGCTAGCGTCTTCAAGAGGAGCAGGATAAGCCTTAACATAATGCTAAATGATTATAATGTCGCAGGCCTTGCAGCTACTCATGCATACCTCAACCAAGTATTCTCTCTTATCAGCTAAGTCCGACGAAGTAGTATTGTGCTAGCTCGGTATGTAATACTCCGTATTTTTAAGTAAAAGTCAAAGTCAACTTGGTCAACGCGTATTAGAAATATGATTATGTAAAATGAGTAATATAGTTATTTGTAGTGATTGTAGTCCTAAAAGGAAAAGGAATTATAGTCTAGTTTCCTAATAAGTATTATTATGTATTAGTTTCTTAATAACTATTATTATTATATTATTATTATAGTTTCCTAATAATTTCCTTTGTCACTATATAAGCCTCTTTAAGTCTTTTAGCTTCTTATCTAACTTTTACAATTCTCATAATAAATAAATTAAAGAGAGAAAAGATGGAAAGGGAATTGGGCAATCAATTTGGGATCTTGCGTCTACTTCTATTGGATTCAACCTTTTGTCTAGTGACGGATTCATAGAAGATTAATTATAGTGTAATATGTTGCGAAAAGGTAGGAAACTACTCAATCTTTATGATTAATTGCCTTTATTCATGAAAAGATGAATTGTTGCCTTGACTTGTTTACAATGATATATGATACCTTGTGATATTAAAAGTTGTCTTGTGACTTTATTGTTGATAATTGAGAATATTGATATTATTATTGTTGGAGATGGAGATGGAATTTGCTATGAGGCAAATATTGGTAGGCCAGACACAGCTGCGGTTGTGGTCCTGATATTGGTCGGCCAGGCACGGGGTGTTGAAGATCCATGGTCCTGAGATATTTGAGTAGGCCAGGCACGGTGGTGTTCGGGTTGTTACCGTGGGCCTGCAGACCCGCGTCGTTGTGGGGCGTGTGGTATTCGTGATTGGGAGATTGTGATGCGGTGCAGGATTATGTATTATTGTATCATGATATTGTGATTGCAGGAATGGTTATAACAACATTATTTGTTACTGTTGTTTAGTTTGCTACTCAACCTTTGGTTGACTTGTGTATTTCTTTTGATCAAATAAATTTGGTGCCTGCTTTAATTGATGGCATCCTGCAACGAACCATTTAATATTTCTGGTTAATTGGGGAGCAGATAATAATAGCAGGTAATTTTGTAGCAGTATTGGATGTTTGAAGGGATTGGCACGTGAGGGTCAAGCTTGGAGTCTAGATCACCAGTAGTTCAGATAGACATTATATATATTTATTATTCTTCCGCTGTCTTTGGTAATTTAACTAGTCATCAGTTATTTGGATAGTGTAGGAAATCTTTGAGGCATTTAATTAAAGTACTTTGGTTTGTTAATTTGTATTCACTACCTCAGGCAACTGAGATGGTAACAGCCTTATTTAATTGGGAATGTCTTGCTAAAAGCTCTTAATTAAATGGAGGTGTTACACGGTCTGTAAATACTTTTTTTAAAAAATGATAGGTACATAAGATACCTTTGAAATTTTAGTGGCATTGTAAACTATCTGGTGGACTGAAGTGCTATCCTTACATAAAAAATGATTAATGAGGTAAATATAATGATTCTTAAGCTTTGACTTCAGGTCTTACTATCTCTGTATGAGTGTATTCTTTTTCCTTAGTGTTCATAGACTATTCTCAGTGAATCAAAAGAGGATCCTGCTCCAAGGGGGGGGGGGGGGGGGGGGGGGGGGGGGGGGGGGGCGGGGGGGGGGGGGGGGGGGGGCGGGGGGGGGGGGGGGGGGGGGGGGGGGGGGGGGGGGGGGGGGGGGGGGGGGGGGGGGGGGGGGGGGGGGGGGGGGGGGGGGGTATACTACACAGCCTTTCTCTTGCAATACTAGAGCTATTGTTTCCAATTGACCCCTTAAACAAAAATGGGTGAGTATTGGCCACTTCATTAACATCCTTTCTCAAGAGTAATGAACCAAAACAATCATTAATCCTGAAGAGAACGAAGAAGAGATATGTGGTTGATATGGAGGTGGGAAGATCGCCTAATCCCTTAGGTTAGTTGGATCGAGGGTACTTATTATCGAGTTGATGGAGGGAAAAACAAAGGAAAGTAAGATGTATTGAGGTAGTTGTGATGGTAGATACAGGAAGGAGATGAAAAGAGGGTAATAATCACCCCGTGAATGGAAGGTATTTTTACCCACCTCCTTCCTAGGGTAATGCTTCTTCTTTATCCATCCCCCCCCCCCCCCCCCCCCCCTTCACCACCCCTTCATCTTTCCTTCAGCACCATCATTTCACCCATTTTATTCTTTGTTTTGAGTTTTGACTTCCCATTATCCTGAACAAATGTCCCCTAATCAAGCGACCCCTTAGAGTTTCCATAGAAGCACAACCTTTGAGTTAGTGACCATCATTCCAACTCATATTGTGATTCAGTGAGCAAAACTCCCAAGTCACGCTTTTAAGTCGTAGATCAAAATTGAGATATAAAATGAAGACAGCACAGCTCCATAAGATTGGTGTCAAAATAACATACTGCTTTGTTATATGCCATTGAAGCCTCTTCTGTAGCCTCAGCAAGAAATTTCCTGAGAACAAAAGGTCAAACAATCAATAAGAGATAGGGTAGGAAAAAAACAATTACCAAACAGAATTTCATTACTAATAGTCACCTAATCTTGTGAAGAGCTGGTACAGTATCTTGAGTATAAGTGGTCACAAGGAACATATGCTCCAAAACCCTACATAGTACGAAATTGAAGCATTATAAGTACTTTCATATGCACTATGACCTTCAAACTAAGTTAAGTTGGCCCTTATTGCTCCATGTTTAGAGCTCACAAGAACAAAAAGCGATAAACATGATGACAACCAAGTGAAAAAGTTAAACTCATTCAAAAGCAAGATCTAAGGAGGTCATAAGCATGCAGCCTCGACCATTATCTAGCAGAGATGCAGTCTCCAAGAGAACCAGGATAAAATGCGAGGGAGAAAAAAAATTGTCTCCAATGGAATATAGAACAGGGATTTTGACATGGTGGCCATGCTCCTTTTGTCCCATATCAACAGTCAACGATAGAAAAATGCTATCAATCTCCCTTCTACCAGCCAAATTGAAAACCTTCCAACATAGGAAGGATTAAGAGGAAATTATACTCCTTTCCCTACCCTTCTTTTCCCTCCTATCCCATCCCATTGCCTATTAAACTTCTATCTAAAGTTCCTGATAAATATGCCTGTTTTGAGTGGTCAACTTAAACAATATAAATGGCACAAGAAAAATAACCCTCGTCACGATATAAAATTAACTCATGCTAAACTAAATATGAGTAGTGGCTATAGTGGGATGGAGGAGGTAGCTAGGGTAAGGCGGTGTAAATGGGTGGTGGTGCTAGATATTGGGTGAGGTAAGGTGGTGGTGCTAATTTCGCTTGAAGTGGTAGGAGTGTGGGACCCGTCATATGAGTTGACTTGATGGTTGAGCGGGTCTACTTGGTGCTTGAACTTGGTACTCTATGCGTGGGGAAGTTCAATGAGATAAAGTGCTCGTTGAGGGGTGGGCTGGTGGAGGCTGGTTGACTCGGTGAGTGGGAATGTGTGCTAAGGGTATAGATGATATTTAACAACTAAAGGCTTGTTTCAGTGACAACTAATTTAAAAAGAAAACATTTAACTATTGACTGACACATCGTAATAATGAAAACTTAGGATCAAAGAGAGGAAATACAATTGAAATGAAAGGTAATACCCTAGTAATCAAGAGTTGTTCACAGGTTGTCCCATCCATTAAGCCCCGGCCCATCCGGCCACAAAATAAGCGAGTACTGACAAGGGACAAGGCATTTTAAAAAAATTACAAAGGCCGGAGCCACCATCCCATCCCAAACCCATTAACCCACTTGTCCATGGGCTATAATTTAACGTGAGACCGGCCCATGTCTAGCACAACCCGCATTTGATCCTTTTCTCGAAATAATCTACAGCAAAGGTTTTGTTCATGAGTCTAGATCAGCTACTGCTTTATGAGCATAAGAATAAACTTTGTCTTGCACTTTCTAGACTTGGGACTCAAACTATATCAACTTTATACATGCATCATTTAGTAACAAGAACCACCATACCTCAGTTTCGCACCCATGGCCTCGCATCTCTTGATTAACCATGTTTTGTGCATATCATCCTACAAAATATTTCACAGAACAAATTTAAATAATAAACTGCCCGACTCTTTTGTAATAAAGTATTTGAAAACTGGGACACAAAAGAGTAAAGCCTTACATATTTATGTTGATGTTCCAACTTCAAATCTTTGACGAGCTTCATAAGCACACCAAGAATTTGCTCCAAGACCTAATAAAACCCAACAAAGTTTCAAGATAACATCATTGGCATTCAGGAATTTAGCCCGGATTAAGGAAAAGTGACGGAATATTAAGTTCACTAAGTCGAGAAAACATAGGCCCTCATACATTATAGTATTCCGCAAATTTTCTATCAACAGAGTAGAGGTCCTCTCGTAGAGCTTCTTCTTCCCTTTCTATCTCTTCAATGATTAACTTCACCCTAATATGCAACAGATCAAGCATAGTCAAAAGAGCAGATTGATCATTGATGTCTCTTTGGCAATAAAGCCCAAGTGATTCTAAGAATGATAGTTCTAGAAGGGAGGTATTAAAGAACAAGATGACCTGAACCACAGCACACAAACTCATAAAAGGATGTCTTATAATCATTGTCACCCCTGGCAGGGAGGTCTTAGAATCACTGCCTAAAGAACAGTCCATGCCCTTTAGAGATATTCTAATTTCTAAGTAGTCAAAATATGCACTTCTGGGGTATCTTTTCGTATAAAAAGTTCGAAATGTTTGGTATCCCACAGGAGATATGAGTAAGCCTTTCTTCAAGTATTTTCACTTTGCATTAATAAAAAGTTCACATTATTGCATATATAAATCAACTGAACAATCCAGCGTTAAATGATTCAAAGGGATCACAGTTACAAATGTTACAATGACAGCATTGCAATCAAACAACCACCAGTCTGTGATAGCTCCTGTAATATAATCCATTGTTTTAAGATCCCACTGATTTAAAACATTATCCCTAAATCAGTTCATAAGTCAGTATCATGATGCAAGGAAAAAGAATATACATCCGCCATCATGCCATCCAACCTATTTAAACATTACGAGAAGAGAATTCACCTTTCTGGAAGTCGTGAACTTGCATTCTGATGGCCACTCAAACTGTCTGCAGGACAACAGAATGAAAAAATTACATATTACATATATCCGACACTAGTTAAGTATCAACTTCTAAAAAAAACCTCAAAACCCCATATACTTCAGATTATGCTAACTATATTCAGCGACGTTAAGATTGTAAGATCATTAAGTGTGTTGATAGAGGTTACAACCCAAATCCAACTCTTCTATATTATTCACAACATACCAAACTAAATCATTTGGGTGTTTTAACTTCTTTCAAGAGCGGCTAGTAAATCCTCCATACTAGTCTATCACTTCAAACTATATTACAGCGAATATGCAAAAATATACGATACGTTTTGATAATACGCATATGATCCGGTATACGGTTTCATATACGGATTTCCTTATATGTGATACGGTTTTCATGAAAACCATATACTGTTTCTTAAAAAGAAAAAAATAAAAACATAAAACATAAAATGAAAATTTTAGACTTACATATCACAAATGGGAGAGACTCAGAAGTCACAACTAACCCCACATCCCCCACTTTCCACCACACCACCGCCGCCGATAACAACCACAACAACAAAGCTTTAGTCCGAACATAGGTTGGGGTCGGCTAACATGAATCACCATCCGAATCTATTGAGATTGAATCCGACAATACGGTCGGAAGTAAATAAATAAGGTAAAAGAAAATAGATAAATGATTAACAAAACATGTGTCTCTAAAAAATAAAAAAAAAGTAAGAAAAGCTTGAAAAAAAAAAATTTAAGTGGTAAAATGTGTGTAAAACCAAAAACGGTGTCATTTTAAACAAAAAAAAAAATTTAAGTAAAATGATAAAGGGCAAATAAAAATCTGAAACTCATAATAAATTTTCAACATGAATATTTTCTTTGCACAATATCCTTTCCCTCCCCATACTCTCACTAATTCCTAAAACTTTTATATCGCTTTCAATCACCCTTAACCATGTTTGTTTCGGTTTTCCCCTTCCTCTAAGGAATATTATCCACTCCCCAACTCTCAATTCTCCTTACTGGTGCCTTCGGTGCTCTCCGTTGCACATGACCAAACCACCTTAAATGGTTTTCCCTCATCTTATCTTCAATCGATGCAACACCTACTTTCTCCCGGACCACCTCATTCGACATCTATCCTTTGTTGTGTGACCACACATCCAGCAAAGCATACGCATCTCAACTACCTTCATCTTTTGTACATGTCCATTTTTTACTGCCCACCATTCACTACCATATAAGAGTGCATGCGTATAGTCGTGCGATAAAATTTATCTTCTAACCTATAAGGTACACTCGAACCACATAAAACAGCCGTGGCACTTTTCGAGTTCAACCATCCTGCTTTGATTCTATGGGCCACATCTCCATCTAATTCTCCATCACTATGGACAATAGATCCTAAGTAACTAAAAAAGTAAGAACAATGGACTATTTCCCCATCAAGACTGATAGAGTCTGCCTCCCTACCCCCACTTCCACTAAATGTACACTCTAAATATTCCGTCTTCTTTTTGCTCAGTGTAAAGCCTCGAGATTCTAAGCTATGTCTCCAAAGTTCCAATTTCCTTTCAACTTCGTCCTTTGTTTCATCAATCTACACAATATCGTCAGCGAACATCATGCACCATCAAACCTCGTCTTAGAATTGATCCCGTCAATTCGTCCATAACAATAGCAAATAACAAAGGACTAAGTTAGAGCCTTTATGCACTCCAATCATGGAAGGAAACCCTTCTGTCTTCTCCACATTAGTTCACTCGTAGTGGCTCCCTCATACATGTCCTTTATAATATCAATATATTTTCTCGTTACCCCTTTCTTTATTAATGCCCACCAAAGTACTTGCCTCGGTACTTTTATCATATGCCTTCTCTAAATCAATGAACACCATATGTAAATCCTTCTTATCCCGATAAATCTCCATTAATTGTCGTATAAGATATCCTTACCCTCCTCTTAAGTCTTTGTTCAGTGACTTTTTCCCCCTAACATCCCCACTTTCCACCCTTTTTTATATTTTCCCTACTCCCAACTAATAACCAAGTACCCCACCACCAAACCTCAACACCACCACCTTTCACCTCTTCCTCCCCGGCACAACCATTTCACCCGCGCTACTCCAGAATCGTTGTCGTCGCCACACGTCAACCACCATTCCACCGCCGCCATTGCAACCTCTAATCATTAAACTTTTTCTTGGTGGTGGTCAAAAATCGAATATTAAGTTTCAGATGTAAAGAAAGATAAAAAAAATCAAAAAGCAAACAACAATCATAATGTTGGTGGTAGTATTCCGCACATGATTGCATTTTCCTTAGCCGGAATTCCGCCAACGGCGTCTGGTGGAAGAGGAGTTGTGCAAAGTAAAAATCGGATATCCGGATCTACGGAAACCGTATCTACGGAAAATCCGTATCGGATAAAGATGCTAAAAAAAGCAATTTACAAAACCGGATATCCGGTTTTGCTCAACCCCCAATGAACATAGCTCAGCTCTTGCCAACTCCAATACTATAGGTAGTAGAAAAGTGCTACATGTGGCTGACACTCAGCAACTGATGAACTAGTCAATGCTGGCCGAACTGATGAACTAGTCAATGCTGGCCGAACTTAGCTGATGATAGTGGATCAGACTTTCAATCTAAGAGTTCAAGTTACATTTAGAGAGAACAAAAGATAAGCATCATTAAACCATCTACTGCAGCGATTACTCTAGCGTTAAACAAGATCATGCATAACCTTTTGTACTTCTCAAAGTTATGACAGACCACATAAGAAAAACGGAGGAAGAACATAGTCATAAGAAAAGAAAAGAACACGCACCAACATCATCCACAAAAGCATCCGCCAGTTTATCACATTTCAGTTTCAAACGAGCCTCAATCTCATGGAAAAGTGACATCTGATACTCTGCCATATCCTACAATAGGAATCTAGTATATAACTTTTAATCAATTTGATAGTTACTTTGGGGAGTTCATGATACACATAGCCACATACCATGGATAATGATACTTGTTGGAGCTGAATTTGCCATAAATAAGTCGAAGTGATTCCCAAAAAACGATTTGGAACACCGCCAATTACAGGATCAGTTGCATCAGAAGAAGTAGAAGAGGGGGTATTGCCTGCGAAAGTGGGAGTACCACTAACATAGTTTGTCGAATTAGAACTCGAGCCCATTGTCACAGTCGTACTGGTACTATCAAGAGAGCTTCTTGACATGACACTCCATTTCTCAATTTCCTCTTCATGGATCTCCCCGTCTTTGGAGATAAGAGGAAGTCTAAGTTTTTGAGCTGCCTCAGAAACAACAAGTCGGTGCTCCAGAGTCTCATAAACCTGGTATTAATTAGCAGCTCAGTTTATATTGTAATACGAGAAAATTCCTTATAGTTTATAGCTTGGACTTGGGGTAGAGAATATTTATTAACAAGACAAAATGTAAACACATTTTGGATATAATCAGCAGGATTTGGAACTTGGGGTTTAGAAAATTACGAAATTTTGTGGGTACTTATAAGTAGCATACATCATTTAAGTTCCTTATACTTCCTCCATCTCGGTCATTTATTTACCTTTGCTTATGGCACGATAACCAAGGAGAAGGACGGGGACCATTTGTGGGTAGGGGGGTTGGATGACAAGTGGACAACATTCCCATTGGAACAAATGACCAGGACGGAGGGAGTAGTATATAAGTTGAATGCAATTGTACCACCATTATTATCCCTGAAATCCAAAAGATACATGTTCATATATATTAGAGTTAACCTGAGGAGAGCAGATGAAGCCAAGCTGTGAATGTAATGCTTTTACATCACGAATACCACCAAGATTGGAAACAGATAAAGCCTGCTGATACTCCTCTATCATCGCAACCGCCTCGCAGTAAATGGCCTGCACAAGTAAACCAACCCACATTATACAACTATCGAATTTTAACAATTAGTGGCAGCAGCTAATTATCCAACAATCTGCGAGTACCATAGACTCCAAGTATCGCAATCGTTCACGAGACATCTCCTCCCTTGCCTGCAAATCCAAATCAAATAATGACTGATAATTTCCCCCTTTTTTAAAAATTCAAAATTAAAAATAAAATAAAATAAAGAAAAACTCGGTAGTAATAATAAACATACAAGTTGAAGATCAATAGAGGCGGATTTGGAGACAAGGGAGCCATCAGAAGCCAAGCAATGTCTCTCTAATTGTTCAATAACTTGAGCAACATCTGCTGATACATTTTGTTGTTGCATTCCCTTTCCCATTTTTCACCCTTGATTAACAACGGACATACAAATCTTACATCCGCGGATCACAATAAGGAAACCGGTATGCCTTGATTATTCAAGTTCGAATTTCTCAAATTTCAATTTCTTTTGTGAAAAGGCTACGCATATGATACAGCCATTTCATACTATAGGCTATAGGTGGCAATCGGGTTCGGGTTTGGGTCGGGTAAAATCAGATCGGGTTCGGGTCATATCGGGTCAGCTTACCTTTTTGGGTTGAGTTCGGGTTGTCACGGATGGGGTAATTTTGGGTCAAATGATGTATCATGTCGGGTCAGATAATTATCGGGTCTGGTTACTTTAGGGTTATGCTCATTCATTGACCTGATTTACTCCATCATGAACATGATTTCTTCAATCATGGACATGAATGACCATTATACTCTTGCCATTTTTACACCCATTTTTCCATTTTGCAAAATCCTCTCATGATACTATTAGTGTGACAACCCTCGCGAATGCGGAAAAATAAAACATACAAGCATGTGATTTATAAAGCGGAAATATGAAGTTTTTAAAACTTTTATACATGCAAGATAGAAATACGAGGAATGTCAGTAATTACAAACCAAATATAAAATACTACAAGAGATGTAGTCTCTCAAAATGTTAACCAACAACAAAGCCAATAGCAACTAGCTAATCAACGTCTAGAGGTGTTCCATCCAGGGACAACGCCCGCTAGCTCACACCCGAACCCAAAATACCACAAGCAAAAAGCCAACCAATCAAGCAACCTGTTCATCCATGAAAAACATGAACGCCACAGTCAGTGGGGAGTAACTCCGGTTCTCCCAGCCAAATCACATTAAACGTACATAAAAGGAAATACAAAAATAGAAGCATGCATATATAGATATACATGTGAAATACGATAAGGATAGATAGGCAATTCAATATATAATGATAAGAGCATATGGAATACAAATCCGAATCCATCATGTTATACAAAGACTCGGGGAAGACACTCTTAGGCAACCGAATACGCTCACTAGGGATTGCATCTCACCGTTAGCGGTATAAGTTTGATAAGATTGAGACTCGACAAACAACCATGCCAAGTCATGCAATGACCATGAATAAATCCATCATGTTATCATCCATTCAAACATACCAATACATAGACGATGCCCAATCATGCAATGACCATGAATAATAAGTCATGAAATCACGCATTCAAGAACGACGACACAAAGACGACATATCTCACGGTAAATGAAACGCACTAGCACCGTGTACATGGCAAGTATGATTAAAAGGCATCCACGAGATAAACATTTCCCTGAACGCATACACGATCACATTTCGTATA
>JAIUZE010010313.1:0-10657 GCA_022085475.1 Heliosperma pusillum
CCAAACCGGGGAAAAATAATCTTCTTTAAGAAATTGATGACAACTTTGGCATCGTTTGTAGGGGAAGCCACCGCCTCCACCCATTTGGACACGTAGTCTACGGCCACAAGAATGTACCTATTCCCTCTTGAAGAAATAAAGGGGCCTTGATAATCTATTCCCCACACATCAAACACTTCCACCTCAAGAATCCCCCTTTGGGGCATCTCATTCATCCAAGAAATGTTGCCGGTGCGTTGACAAGCATCGCAACTTTGGACAAAGTGCTTGACATCATGGAACATAGAGGGCCAAAAGAACCCGGATTGAAGTATTTTAGCAACGGTTTTGCTTGCCCCATGGTGCCCTCCATAAGGAGGGGAGTGGCATCCCTTCATGATTTCATCATACTCCCATTGTGGAACACATCTTCTATACATCCCATCGCCACACTCCTTGAACAACAAAGGATCATCCCAAAAGTATCTCTTGGCTTCAAATAAAAACCTCTTCTTTTGATTGTGGTTGATGCCCGGTGGAAGAACACCACCCACAATGTAGTTGGCAAAGTCCGCAAACCAAGGTGCTTGATTTTGGATTGTTTCATTAATTGCAAAGAGAAAATCATCCGGGAATGAATCATTGATAGGCATGTCATCTTTACTTCCATCATAGCATAGCCGGGACAAGTGGTCCGCCACCGCATTTTCCGCACCCTTCTTATCTCTTATCTCCCAATCGAATTCTTGTAAGAGAAGGATCCATCTAATGAGGCGGGGCTTAGCTTCTTTCTTGGCAAGTAGATATTTGAGTGCGGCATGGTCCGTATACACAATGACTTTGGAGCCAATCAAGTACGAACGGAACTTATCAAGAGCAAAAACAATGGCAAGAAGCTCTTTTTCCGTCGTTGCATAGTTCACTTGTGCCTCATTAAGGGTCTTGCTAGAATAGTAAATGGCATGCAAAGCTTTATCCTTCCGTTGGCCAAGAACCGCGCCAACGGCATAATCGCTTGCGTCGCACATCACCTCAAATGGCAATTCCCAATCCGGGGATTGCATGACCGGAGCCGAAATAAGAGCTGCCTTGATCCTATCAAATGCCTCAACACACTCGTTAGTAAAATGGAAAGGGGTATCCTTGAGGAGAAGTTGTGTAAGTGGTTTAGCAATTTTGGAGAAGTCCTTGATGAACCGGCGATAAAAGCCGGCATGACCAAGGAAACTTCTCACCCCTTTGAGATTTGAAGGTGGGGGTAATTGCTCAATCACTTTCACCTTTGCTCTATCAACTTGGATACCCTTTTCCGAAATAAGATGACCGAGAACCACCCCTTCATTAACCATGAAGTGGCACTTCTCCCAATTCAAAACAAGACTAACTTCTTCACATTTTTGCAACACCAAGGACAAATTATGCAAGCACAAATCCAAATCTTTCCCATATACACTAAAATCATCCATAAAAACTTCCATGATAGATTCAATGTAATCGGAAAAAATGCTCATCATGCATCGTTGAAATGTAGCCGGGGCATTGCAAAGACCGAAAGACATTCTCCTATAGGCAAAAGTGCCATAAGGGCATGTGAATGTGGTCTTAGATTGGTCAATTGGGTCAATTGGGATTTGGAAGAATCCCGAATATCCATCTAAATAGCAAAAATACTTGTTTGAGGCAAGTCTCTCTAAGAGTTGGTCAATGAAGGGAAGGGGGAAATGATCCTTTCTTGTTGAGGCATTCAACCTCCTATAGTCTATGCACATTCTCCACCCCGTCACTAACCTAGTTGGCACTAGTTCATCTTTATAATTCTTCACTACCGTGGTGCCACCTTTCTTTGGCACCACTTGCACGGGGCTAACCCAATCGGAGTAAGAGATTGGGTAGATGATCCCGGCGTCTAGTAGCTTCATGACTTCACCTTTGACAACCTCTTGCAAGGTGGGGTTTAATCTTCTTTGGGGTTGCCTTCTTGGCTCATGGTCATCTTGCATATGAATTCTATGCATACACAATTCGGGGCTAACCCCCTTCAAATCATCCAAGCTATAGCCTATAGCTTTCTCATGTTTTCTCAACACCCACAACAATGCATTCAATTGATCATCATCAAGGCTAGCATTTACAATTACCGGTTTGCACTTCGACTCATCAAGATAAGCATATATTAAGTTAGAAGGAAGGGGTTTAAGAGAAGGAGCTTGTACCTCTACCGCAATGTCTACCGCACAAGAAGTTTGGATGATAGACTCAAGTCTTAAGAGTTGTTCTTCATCAAGCTCTTCTCCCTCCAAAGTTTCTTCAAGCAAGTCGAACTCAAACCCATGTAGCTCCTCCATGATATCCCTTGGCTCTAAAGTCAATATAGCCTCCAAAGGGTCCCTCATATAGAAGCTAGGTGTAACTTCTTCAACGAAGGCATCAATAATGTCAATGAAATAGCATGCTTCTCCAAGATTGGGGGCTTTCATGGCAGTTTGCAAATTGAAAGTGATTTTCTCATCCCCCACTTCAAGAGTAAGCCTCCCTTGTTTCACATCAATTACCGCTCCGGCGGTGTGCAAGAAGGGCCTCCCGAGGATTATGGAGATTTGAGAATCCTCCGCCATATCAAGAACAATGAAGTCCACCGGGATGAAAAATTTCCCAATTCGAACCGGGACATCCTCCAACACACCCAAAGGTTGCTTTGTTGATCGGTCCGCCATTTGAAGTGTAATGTTTGTGCATTTAAGCTCTCCCATGCCAAGTTTTTCACATATTGAGTATGGCATCACACTCACACTAGCTCCCAAATCACACAAGGCCTTGTCAATGGTAATGTTGCCTATGGTGCATGGGATGGAGAAACTACCCGGATCCTTCAATTTTGGAGGGGTTGGGTTTTGTAGAAATGCACTACATTCACCGGTGACTGCCACGGTTTCAACTCCACTCAATGACTTCTTCCTTGTAAGAATGTCCTTCATAAATTTTGCATAGGCGGGGATTTGAGTGATGAGGTCGGTGAAAGGAATAGAGACCTCCAAGTTCTTTACAATTTCCATGAACTTGCCTAGTTGCTTATCAAGTTTTGTCTTGGCTTGTCTAGAAGGAAAAGGTAGCCTTATCACAATAGGCTCCTCAACCTTCTTGTTTGTTGTTATCACATAATCATTCTTCTCAACAACAACTTGCTCACTTGAAGAGCACTCTTCCTCCTTATCATCCAATTCAACAACCTCAATTTCAATTTGCCCATCATCTTTCACTTTGTCTCCCTCTCCATTATCATCTTCAATTGGCATTCTTGGCCCCTCATAACTCTTTCCACACCTCAAATGTATGGCATTGACGGTTTCATTTCTAGGTGGGTTACCTTGAGGAGGTAATTGACCCTTTCCCCTAGAGGAACTCCCCGAGGCTATTTGAGTCACTTGAGTTTCAAGCATTTTATTGTGGGCAAGGATGTTATTGATGATAATATCTTTGGCTTGGTTATCTTTTTGCAATTGGAGACTCGCTTTGTGAATGTCCAAGTTTGGATCCCCAACTTGTGGTTGCATGGGAGGTTGATTTTGTGGTGGTGGGTTGTATTGATTTTGGTTGTATTGTGGTTGATTGTAGGAAGGTTGGTTTTGATTGTATTGTTTTCTTTGGAAATTTTGTTGATTGTTTCTCATGGGTGGGGCAACATATGGTTGTGGTTGAGGGTTTTGAACATTTTGGCTTTTGTATGAGAGATTTGGGTGGTTCTTTGTGTTCTCATTGTAGAAGTTGGAGTAAGGGGTTCCTTGCCTATAAGATTGAAAGGCAGTTACTTGTTCCACGGATCCTCTACATTCTTGGGGATCATGACCAAATGTTCCACAACATTCACAAACCCCTTGAGGTAAGCTTGGTGCCATCACCATAGCATTCCCTTGTTGCATAGGAGGTTGAGTTAATGAACTTTGAGCTTGTTGGAATAGAGCCGTTTGTTGGTCCATTTTGAGGTTCATTGCTTCCATATAAGAGCTAAGTTGAGCTCCAAAATCGGCTCCCATTTGGGTAACGGAGCTCACTTCATGTCTTCCCCTAGGAGTTTGCCTTGGCCTACTAAATTGTGAGTTATGGGCCGCCATCTCCTCTATTCTTGCCCAGGTTTGAGCATCATCTACTTCCGTGAACCTTCCATTTGATCCCATGTTCAAAATTCCTCTAGCATCTTCATAAAGTCCATTCCAAAATTGTTGTACTAAGAACCACTCACTCAAACCATGGTGAGGGCAAGAACGAATAATCTCCTTGAATCGGTCCCAAGCTGCATAGAGTGACTCTTCATCCCTTTGCTTGAACCCGGTTATCTTAGCTCTCAACATATTTGTCTTTTCCGGTGGATAGAACTTTTGATAAAAAGCTAGAGCTAGCTTCTTCCATGAGTCAATACCTAGAGCGACCTTGTCAAGACTCTTCAACCATCGTTTTGCCGCTCCAATAAGAGAGAACGGAAACAAGACCCATCGGATTTGGTCTTGAGTCACTCCCGTTTGAGAAACGGCATCACAATAATCACAAAAAGTCTCCATGTGTAGATGAGGGTCTTCACTTGGCATACCTCCAAATTGGTTTCTCTCTACCAATTGGATAAAAGCGGTTTTAGCAATGAAATTTCCGGTGAGATTTTGTGGTACGGGGATGGTGTTTGGAAGAGTATCTTCCGTGGGAATGGAGTGAGATGAGAATTTAGGCATTCTTAGAAGAGTGGGTGGTTGGATGTCTTGTGGGATGGTTGGTGGGATTCCAAAAGGATTCACAAATTCCGCAATCGGCACAATTTCCTCCCAATTCTCTACACTTGGATGCTCAATTTCTAACTCGTTACTTTCCCGAATTTCCCCTTCTTCAATTGAAGGTAAAAACTCCTCCGTTGTGATAATCGGATTTGAAGAAGAGCCTCTACTTGCGGTTTTGGAGACTTTGCGAAGTCTCCTAAAGGTCCTTTCGATCTCGGGATCGATTGGAGGTTGATTCCTTGGGGGAGCTCGCCTGGGCATACAAGAAAACTAAATGTAAACGGTGAGAATGCCTTGAGAAACTAGGTTTCTCAAGACAAGAGGCAAAAAACTAAAGCAAACTAAAAACAATCAAATTAAACATACACCGTCCCCGGCAACGGCGCCATTTTGAAGTAGATAAAATAATTGTGAAGTAGGGATGTCGATCTCAGGGACGGTTGGTGTTCAATATTGATCTAAAAGTCTACTTAAAGTCTCTTGCAAGTCACAAGTGATTTGGGTTTGGGTTTGTTGGCTACACTAATTAACAACAATTAAAAGCAATTAAAAACAACAAAAGGAGTCTAAAGCTATAAAGGTTGGATTTTTATCAAATAAGAGGGGAGACTAGGGTGAGTGGGTTCATATGGGTAGTAAAGTCGGGTGCAAGGGTCGGGTCTAATAGTCGAAATATCATCTAGTCTAGGAAAGTGAATCGAGGCTTCCGTTCTTACGATTCCTCCTCAAACCGACTCTAACTAGCTATCGCGTCACTAGATACGGCTTGCCAAAACTAGCGGTTCTACAAAAGACCACGACTTTCGATCTTATGGCATTCGAAACAAACGAAAGATTCATGCAAACTCAAGTAAGCATTTCATCAAACATGTTATAAGCATAGCATGGAGACTAGACAATAATCAACTATTACCCCCAACAATAACACATTAAACCATACAAGGACCCATAATCCCCCACATTACCCTAGCAAGATTACTACTCACTCATACTTGAGGGAAATTCGATATTTACTAAAGATTGTAAGAGGAAATCAACAATAACATTAAACATTTCTAATTAACAATAAGTAGATAACAATAATCGAAATGAAAACTTAATTAAAGGCAAGATTAAGTAGAGAAGTTATACCAACTAGGAGAAAGATTAGAACTTTGATATAAATACCAAGATTTCGTCACAAATCCTTGAATATAACCCAAGTTCATACACTAAACCAAGTTGAAATCACTAATTAACCGACTAATTTGCTTAATTAAGGAAGATTAATACAAGATTAAAACTAATTCTATGAAAGTTTCAGATCTAGGGTTTCGTGCCCTTTAATTACATAAGAGGGTCTATATATAGGTTTACAAAATGAAGGGAAGATGGGCTTCGAGAAGCTTCATGGACTGGCACACTCACGACCGTGAAATGGGTTTCACGGTCGTGAAACACGTCTCACGACCGTGAAACTCCATTTCACGGTCGTGAGGAAGTTGGCAGAACATGGCTTAACTTTCACGATCAAGTCACGACCGTGAAATGGCATTTCACGACCGTGACAGAGGTTTCACGACCGTGAGATGAGTTTCACGGCCGTGAAACCAAATCCACGAAAATCTGGCTTCTTGGGCAGGCATCTCACGACCGTGAGATGGCACTTTACGACCGTGAAATGGGCATTCTCCTTCTTCCTTCGCTCGACTTTGTTGTTTCCTTCTCGGTTTCGCTTGCCTTGACTCGGGAGGGCTTTGGCGCGTCGAGTAGGGCCCCCAAGGGTATGTGGGCCCCCCAAGGTGTGCCGTGGGTCCTCCGAATGATTCACCTTCTTCTTTGTTGATCAAAAGTAGGTAGAAATCGCCTCAATTGACGGTTTACCTACAAAAACACGATAAAAACAAGAAATATGCTAGAAGAAGGTAAAACACGTAGAAACGCTCCTAGGGAGCGTTAAAGGCGAACAAAACGAGATGAAATGGGGTGAAAATGTGGGGTGAAATGACACTATATCAACCATAACTCAGAAATACATACATGGAAGAAACACGCTGAAACCCGAAAAGGGGTCAATCATGCACGACAGTTAAGGGCACGACAGGTGGGGGAGGGGGCGAGGGGGAGGGGAACACCATGTCGGACCCTTAACCACCGTACATAAAAGTTTTTTTTTAAAAAAAAAGAAATCGGGTTTCATCGTGAAGCTTACCGGGGAAGGTGGGGGAAGGGGCGAGGGAAAGGGGAAACATCTTCGACTGCATGCAAGGCTGGAAACGGCCGATCGGAACCAACATACAGGTTGCCGGAGATGGACATTAGAGAACCGAGCAGCTAGACAACAAAGAACAACCATACAAAGGAAAAGGATGGACCGAAATCCCCAAAGAAACGAAAAAAAAAACAAGAAGGCTAAATCGGAATACAAATGAAAATTTTGGGGTCGAGATTTGAGCCACCGGAGATTGGCCACTGAACGGCCAGATCTCCGGCGACTGAGATGTAGCGCAGGGAGAGGTGGTGGGAGGTAGGGAGGCGGCGGCGGATCAAGAGGTGGTTGATTTAGGGTTTTTTTGAGGTGATTTTCTCTCTCTACTTTTTAGAGAGAGACCGAAACAAAGTAGAAAAAGGAACTTACTACTAGTCAAGTTTAAAGGTTCCATTACTCTAAAATTCAAATTAATTTCAAAATTCACTAAAAGTTATTATAATGGAGTTATTTGAAAATTACGTAACGAAAATAAATCCATACCTAGCAATTACCATTGCATTTGCAACGAATAAAGTCGCTAAAAAATGACAAGTACGCCCCCAACACAACTTAGTCCTAAAAGGCTTTTTACATGCCACAATTACCATTGCATTTGCAACGAATAAAGTCGCTAAAAAATGACAAGTACGCCCCCAACACAACTTAGTCCTAAAAGGCTTTTTACATGCCATTTGGTTAAAAAATTTGTTGTTTAAGACTAAAACTTATTTAATCAATAACTTTGACTTAATAATAATAAAATATTTAATTTAGTAGATTTCTTAAGATATGTGGTTAATTGCACATTAAGAAAAATTTAGGGGGTCAATTTGCTACACTTGTAAGTTAATGGGATTAATTGCACAAAGTGTCAAACTTATGAGGGTGATTTGCTATACCAACCTGCTATTCGACGTCGACAAATTACTAAATAACGTCGACAAAATATAATGAACTACCTCAAACGCCCCTCCTTCTAACTTTCCCTTTATAACTCCCAACACCAACTCTTTTGATATAATTCCCAAAACAGAAAATCGCTCACCAAAAATTTAAAAACCGTTTTTGAAATATATTTTTTCCGTCATCATCGTTTCACTTCCAACACTACCGCTTCAATTCCGACAATTCCGCCACCAAGTTGGTCGATTCGACAATGTAAGTGCTCTTGATTACTTGAATTTTGTTTTTGTTTTTGTAATTTGTTAGGAGATTTAGATTTATCGTAGTTTTAATTATTGTTAGAACGATATAGATTGATCCCCCGAACCATAGCCAATGCATGACGGAAAAATTGAAAAAAAAAAGTGTCGGCTGAACTGGGCGTGGAACAATCACGACCAGACCTAGGTCTAGGCATGAAGGTTTCACGTCCAGACCTAGGTCTGGGCGTGAAACCTTCATAGGTCTGGGCGTGAAACCTTCATGCATGGACCTAGGTCTGGACGTGATTGTTCCACGCCCAGTTCAGCCGAGACTTTTTTTTTTTTTTTCAATTTTTCCGTCTTTCCGTAAGTTAAATTCGTCGTTATTGTTTTAAAAAAATATAATATCCGTCTTTTCGTAACCTAAATTCGTCGGTGTTGTTTTTAAAAAATATAATCCTCAAAATTCCGTGAGCTAATTTCGTCTTTTATGAATATTAATTATTTTCTCCGGAAAGACGGAATGTTTTTTTTAACAATAACGAGCATATTACCGTTGTTATAGTTAAAAAAATTCCCGTATTTCCGGAGAAAAATGTTGTCACTATTGTTTAAAAGAAGAATAATTTCCGTCATTCCGTATCTTTCCGTAAGCTAATAGTATTTTTTTAGTAAAGATATAATTTCCGTCATTCCGCTATTGTTTAAAAAAAAGAAATTAAATATCTTTAAAATCAATTAATATATGTAAATCCCCAAATTTTAATTTTTATTTGTGATCAGATGGCCGGTAAAGGGAAGGGGTTATTTACTAGTCGAGTTGAAAACCGAGATGTCACCGCATCAGCACGTGGTCGGAAGACAAACCCGATTGTGAGTGAGGTAGCTCCGGTATTTGGAGAGGGTAGTATTCATTCGTGGAACGATGATGACTTTGCGGAGGCGGATCGAGTTGTGGAGGAGGTGGAGCAAGATGGGTCGCATGAGTCTTGTGGCTCACGCTTGAAGGTAAGACGGGTAGAGAAGGGTCGTTGGGAACTGGGTTCGGAAGGTAGTTCTAATAGCGTAGTGGCCCCAAAGAAAAAGAAGTCGGGCAAGGGCACCTCTTGGATCATTACAGATCCTGTCCCTATTGGACCACTGGTATCTTATGTTATTCCTAGCTTTGGAGGTCACATTGCCCACAAATTGTGGGACACTCCTAAAGAGGGTGGACGTCTAGTATTGACGGGTTACCACCGATTCGGTAAGATGAAGGTGTTGAATAAATGGAAACTACCTAAAGGGGTTATGGGGATTATCGGGAGTACTGGTCTTTCGCACATTCGTGGGTGCATGGCTGAGCACTTGAACATGCCTCTTATTTCTTCTTTCCTTGAGAGGTGGCAACCGGACACCAACAATTTTCACATGTCATTCGAAGAGATTACCATATTTCTTCACGATGTTGCACAAATCTTAGGTATCCAAGTGGAGGGTGATGTTTGAAAGGTGGAGAGCGGTGACGGTATTTTGGTTGATCCTCTTTTCTTTGTTTGTGGCTACTGTGGAAGGCCATCGGCTGAGCAGTTGAAGTTGCCTATGAGTGGTAAGAAGACCCATGTTTACAGGGGTGGAGCTATTTTGGTGGAGGCGGTTACTGAGGTGGCTATTGTCGGTGCTGATGATGAGCATGCGCAGGGATTTATGGCTGTATTGTTAGGGTCGACTCTTTTTGTCGACAAATCTGAGGATAGGATACGTCCACAGTTGTTCCTTTGTTGGTTGATACCGGTAGTATAAAGTCATGCGCTTAGGGGGCTGGTACACTAGCGTATATGTATCGACAGTTGGGGTTGTCTTCACGTTCAGATATGAGGACTATTGCTGGTTGCTTGTCGTTGTTGCAAGCTTGGATCTTTGAGTATTTTCCTATCTTTCGACCCGGACCACCCGCGGTTAATGAGGGTAGTCAGCCTAGGGCCTACTGTTGGAATCATGTTGGTCCTTTTCCTCAGACTGAGAAGACGTTGTAGGAGTATCGGGGTATTCTAGATGGTCTTACCGCTGGTTCTGTTATGTGGGAGACGTATGGTCCCCGTCAGGAGGAGTGCTATCCTCGTACCCTTTTCTCAAGTTGTGTACGGTTCATGGACATCGTCGAACCGTACCAGCCTGATCGTTGTTTACGACAGTTTGGGTACAAGCAGATTATTCATGCGCCCATTATTCCGGTGAAAGCCCACCGTCCATCTTCGGGATTAGGGTATGACGTGGAAGTAGGTCCGTTAGCTGATCGTCTATGGGATAATTGGGAGGATCACCGAGTCCACCTTCCCGGGAGATCGGAACCTGCTACATTCCCGGGGGAGACTAAACAAGAGTACGAGAGGTGGTTTCAGAACGTATCTCACCTGTTCATTATTGATCCCGATCATCTAGATGCCCCCTTACCACGTGACGACGTCGTTGTCAACGTTGAGGTAAATTTTAAGTGTTTAGTTTGTAAATGTGTTTTTTTTTAACTTTTTTTAATTTAACGTTTTTTATATTGTAGAATCTTA
>JAIUZE010010314.1:0-19898 GCA_022085475.1 Heliosperma pusillum
ATAAGAAGATTTATTAGTTTTCTTAACATATTCTTGAGGACACCTTGTTTGATATCCTAATCCTTTTTTAAAATGTGAATCAGACTGTTTTTTAAGAAAGTTTACAACAGTTTCACTCGCTTTCAAATTTTGACTAATATTAAAAGTTCTTATTAATTTTTCATTAAGATCGTCTTCTTTCCTCTTGATTAGTCTTTCGTAATTGGAATATGATTTAACAATAGCGATAGTTACATCCTAATTAGCCTTGTCTAATTAAGATTGGAGTTCTAGAATCTTGTTAGTTAAGATGTTTTTCATGACGGAAAAATCATACTTGCGAATAAGAAGTTCATTGCTTAAATCAGAAACTTGTTTATTTAAATCCTTAATCTTCCTTTCTAGGTTCGAGGTAACGATATCCTTGGCTGAGGGTACGGTATCCTTGGTTGAGGGTACAGTTTCTTCGGACCTAGTATTTACTTTAGGATTTTATTACTTCTTACTAGTTTAGATACATGTTCTACACACGAGTCAAAACTAGGTTTTGTAGCAACTAGGGAACCACCCACCTTTTGGCAACAAGCTTTTTATCCTTTTCTTTAACCAAGTAGTTTTCTTCAACAATATCGTTAATTTGAATATGTAACTCTTTTAACTCATCATTCCGATCAACACAAGTTTCATAAACTTCCTCGAAATGGTTTAATATATTTTCTTTAGACAAATTAAGAAATTTATTATTCATTTGAGCAAAAGTTACCTCGCTTTCAGCTTCAAAATATGAATATGATCTTCCTGGATGTGCCATCAAGCACATATCTTTCTTCTTGTGAGATATGGAGCATGAGACTTTATCATTCTATTGATTGAAGCACAAGTTTGCCTCTTGCTCCTCTTCTTATTCCTCTTCTTCATCGTCTGTCTCAAGATCTCCCCAACCACATGATGTGAGCATAGCTTGCTTGTAATCATTCTTTGTCTTTTCTCGTTTGTCTTTGTTCTTGATCTTTTTCCATGTAGGACTGTCCTTAATCATATGATTTGATTTTCCATATTTGAAACATCCTTTAATTGAAAATTTAGGCTTCGATGTACCGACCTTTTTTTATTATTAGGAGATTTTTCTTGATTAAATTGGAAATTCTTTTTAAATCTTCTAACAAATAGACCCATATTTTCATCAGCCTCTTCATTGTCACTAAATTCGGCTTTTAATGTTATGCCTCTGCTCTTGTTCGTATCATCATGGTGATGATTCAGTTGTAACTCATGCGCTATTAACGAACAAATTAAACTTTCAAACAAGAGCAGTGACAGATCCTTAGCCTCCTCTATTTAAATTCAGTGACTTTTGGTTGCCATGGTTTTGTGAGGCTTCTAAAAAATTTACGAACAAGATCTTGAGTTTCAAATATTTTTCCTAGATTTCTTAACTCATTTGTTTTATTTGAAAATCTAGCAAACATGTCACTGATGCTTTCGTTATTTTCCATACGAAACATCTCGTACTGTTGATTTAGTAAATCTACTCTATATTTTTTTTAACTTAGGTTGTACCTTCATATGCTAATTCCAGACTATTCCAAATTTGTATTGCACTTGTACATGAAGAAAAACGACTAAACTCTTGCTTTGTAATCCCACGTTGCAAAAATGACATTACATGCGAATTCTTTCAGGCTTTAGCAATGTCGTTTGCATCATTGGCATCTTCTTCCTTTACCCTAGTATTGAAGAGTGAATTGACACTAGTAATCGCAAGAGGTCGATCCTTTGACTATGATTCTCTTGCACTCATAATGTCTGCCGTTTATGTAATGCATGATTTTATTTTTTTCATAAACTATATCCAGTACCATTAAAGATAAGATATTTTGTTTCCAAGGAATCCATGATAAAAGGAAGAAAAACTTTAAAAAAAAATGAAGAAACAGAAAGGTAATTAGAGTATTGGATCGACACCTTAGATGTTAGGCAATCAAGAGTACAAGGCTTTGATACCAAATGTAGAGTTCAGTAGCCCAACAAATACTCTAGGGGGGGTGAATAGAGTATGCACCGTTCCAAAATTTTGTGTAATTAAAGATATACTTATAATTCGTGACTTCTTGATGAAGCTCGAATGTATGAAGTAGATAAAGATAAAGCAAACAATTGAAAACAATATAAAACAAAGGGTACGTAAAGATAAATAACACCCGATATTTTAACATGTTTTTGCCCAATTAAAAAGCCTACGTCCACCCCTTTTTTAAATTGTTTATCACGAGTGCCTAATCTGGTCTAGCGTACAATAAACAACGGAAATTTCCCATGATACCCCTTAATTTTATCAGATTTCCATGGTAACCCTGCTTTTAAGAATCTACCTATGGTACCCTTGACGTTTCATATTTGTGCTCATGGTACCCCTTAATGTAACCGCCGTTAACGGAACGTTAACTTTTGATAAGCTGGTATTAATTAGTTAATTAAAAATTGATATGAAAAATGAAATAAAACTAAAAATTTGAAAATTTCCAATGGTACCCTGTATTTTATACATTCTTCCCCAGATATCCCTAAGATGTAACATTTTTTTCCATGGTACCCTTAAGTCAATAATATATTTTTAATGCTTATGTTTTCCCTATAAATAAGTTTTATTTACGTCCCTCTTCACACATATAGACCTAATTGAACCATTTTAGTACCTCATGACATTATTTCAGTGGGAGTGCATGCTACAAGAAATAATAATAATGAACATGATGCTCAAACACCTTTGTCCAATATTTACAATAGCAACCGTACATCGGTCTTGGCTCGAAACTATCATAACTCACTGATCCCTCTGAATTAACATGCCCAACCTATACCATTTTGAAGCTACATATATTAGCTTTCATCTCAAAAACAAAATCTAGTTATTCAAGTTTGAGTAGTAGCAATTCAGGGGTCGAACGTTCAACATTCAGCCAAGTTTTGGCAACAACTTTGAGGCTGTATATCTCTTTGATTGGATTGAACCAATTATGCCACTATACACCAAATAAAAGCAAGTTGAACAATCTTTCATTTCTAATTGGAATCACATTGTATAGGCCTACAGATTGTGAGATATACATGCTTCTTTGGTTGACATGTCAGTTCTGACCTACAAGGCATTCCTTTGGCGTATCAACTTATAATATCCATATTTGGAGTTCTAGAGAAGCTATAAACGTAACTCAAAGACCCATGTTTAGCTAACATCTCAAGATTTTTTTCATGTAATTATCATGTAACATTAGTTAGTATAACTTGAGATATGACACTCGTTGTATTGAACATTTAGAATGCTCAAAGTTTTATATTAATGCCTCGAAGGTACCATGGGATAATTTGTTAAATATTAGGGATATCTGGGAAAGAATGTATAAAATACAGGGGTACCATGGGAAATGTTCAAACTTTTTGTTTTATTTCATATTTCATATCAATTTTTAATTAACTAATTAATACCACGTCATCAAAACTTAACGTTCTGTTAACGACCGTTATATTAAGGGTTACCATGGGCACAAAAATGAATCCCTAAGGATACCTTAGGCAGATTCTGAAAAGTATGGGTACCATGGCAAATCTGACAAAATTAATGGGTACCATGGAAATTTTACGAATAAACAACTAACCTTTAATCATGCTATTTGAAGGGTCTTAGTCTTTCGGTGTCTGTGAGATGTGATGCTCTCGGTTTGTGAACGATGTTAAGCCTTCGTGGTGTAGAATTTTAAGCCTACGGTGTATAAGATTTTAATTTCACAAAGTTGTTAAATATTAATTGCAATCGAGTCTAAACAATACAAATCAATTGTCTAGAAGAGGATCGTAAAACTATGCACTTTTAAAAGATAAACTTTGGGCACAAAGAGTACGTTATTAAAAAGACTCAATCTTTCGAACAATATTTTGCAAATGAATGTGTTAAAATAGTGCTTGTAAGGCAGGGGAAATATTTCGCAAAAATGTCATTTCAATCGAGAACGATTTTAGTCGTATGTTTTCTTCGTTCTTGTTCTCGTTATCTTTCTAGGTTTTTAAAGGTATATATAAAATTTCTGTAATCCTGAGGGTATTACTTGGTCAAGTAAGGTCTGTACTTGGCCAATTGGATTGGGTACTTGGTCGTGTGAGTGACTCGATTGAGTGGGTTGTTGACTCGGTCGAGTGTGTGTTACTTGGTCAAGTGTTTGATTAATTGGTCGAGTGACCTATTTTGGGAAGTTCATGTTTGTGTACAATATTTCGAGTAAGTGGCTCGTGTAACACCTTCATAAAACAAAGAGCCTTACAAGACCTCCTTAGTACATCGGGATGCTACCATCTCGGTTGCCCAAGGTAGTACATATCAAATCAACCATAATAGAACAATACTTTATCAAATGAAATGTTTAAATCAAAGTTACACCATTCTAAATCCAGACGGGATACCGTCTTAAACCATAATCGAACTGATAAAAATATAGATAACTAAATGTAATGTCTAAGACTTTGATCATCATTGCGAAAGCTAAGACTCAACAACGACGATCCCAATCAACTCCCCCAACGCAAGCTCATCAAATTACCTGCTGAAAACATGCTCACCATTCCCCAATGGATCACAACAGTTCTGTAAACATTAAACGAGGTCAGTAACAATATAAGCCGATAAATGTACAAGACTCTAACAACATCACCAACAAGTAACGAACAACCAACAACACTACCATAAAACATTAAGTTAGCTACCACAGCAGAGGTAACCCATGCCAGCGTCAAACTGCTGATCTAACCTTCGTTCTACCTATTGATTCCAGACCGCAGCACTGCAGATCGAAATCCCCTCTCACCGCAGTGAGAGTTCTTGGAACAATAATGTGCACATCCCCCTCGCAACGGGAGAGTTACGAGAGGCTAACTCGGGGTGTGGTATGTCTCCGCCCGACCACCAAAATAGTAACGAAGTAACCACTCCAAACTCCTAACCCAAACTCCATCATCATCACTATAGTAACCATCATCATCATGACATTAGTAACCATCATCATCAACAACAACACAACATCACAGTAACAATCTCATCACAACGATTAACATATAAAGCACCGAGTAGAAAAATCCTACCTTTTAGCAAATACGCAAGAAGTATAAGCAATCAAGACATAAATACTCTTCTACAAAGTCTCCCGCGAAACATATAAGGATTATAAAATCAATCACTAACCATCTTCCCTTTTCCCCCCAATTCAATTAGCGTTACAATTAAATACTAATAATAACAATAAACATGTAGATGAATCACTTATCGATTGAAATCAACAAAAAAAAAAAAGTAATCCGATTCAACTTGGAATGACTAAAATGCATGTTTTGAGAGAATTTTAGAAGGTTTAGGGTTTGATTAAGAATGAAAACTGACGAAGTTATGCGTTATACCTCTTAATTATCTTTAATTAAATCGTCCAATAAAATCCCGCAGACCGGTGTACTCGGTCGAGTACAAGAAGTACTCGTTCGCGAACACCGCGCTCGGTCAAGTACACATTATACTCGGCCGAGTGCCAAATAGGATGAAGGGTGTCCCACTGACACACGAATCACACTCAGTCGAATATATTCTACTCGGTCGAGTACACAACCCACTCGGTCGAGTGACTTCTACTCGACCGAGTACAAGGTACTTAGAAATACGGAGTATTACAGTCTTCCCTCCTTAAGAACGAACTCCGTCCTCGAAGTTCACAACTCATACTTTAACTCCAAAAATAAAGCACAAAACAACAACATTGTACTACCAAAACCACACTCTATGACCGCTACCAAAATTACCTCATATCAACAATTAAGACCAACCTAACTCGCTACTATCACCAAATACCAATCAAAAACAACTTAGACTACCAAAACATAATGCAATTATCTCCTTCCTCCCTTAAAGAACAAGTATACGCCCCCGTAATCGAACATACCTCCTCAAAACGATACGGGTACCGCTCCCTCATGGCAGCTTTGGGTCCCCAAGTAGCTTCTTCCACGTTATGGTTAGACCATAACACCTTCAGTAGAGTTGTTACACCATTTCTTGTTTTGCGCACCTTTCGATCTAAGATCTCCTTTGGCATCTCAACTTAAGTAAGTGCCTCATCCAGCTTAATGGTCTCAGCCTAGAGCACATGGGAGAGGTCACTCACATACTTCCGCAACTGCGACACATGAAACACATTATGAACCCGGTCAAGCGCAGGTGGTAAGTCTAAACGGTATGCCACCTATCCAATCCGATCCAATATCTCAAAAGGCCCTATAAACTTCTGGCTCAACGTGCCTCTTTTCCCAAATCTCATCAACCCACGCATTGGTGACACTTTCACAATGACTTCGTCACCCACTTTGAACTCAATATCTCGAGAATGAAGATCTGCATAACTCTTCTGACGATCCTGCGCTCCTTTCATCTTCTGTCGAATTAGTTTCATTTACTCAATCATGTCCTGAACCATCTATAGTCCAAGAATCACAGCCTCAGAATTATCATCCCGGACTTCTACATCTTCTCCCATACAAAGCGTCGAATGGTGCCATCCCAATGCTAGCATGACAACTATTGTTTTAAGAAAACTTAATCAAGTCTATCTTATCCTCCCAGCTCCCACCAAAAGATAGCACACAAGCCCTCAACATATCCTCTAAGGTATTGATCGTTCTCGCCGTCTGGCCCATCCTGAAAGTTCATAGACCCTAATTAGACTCCTCTAATTAGTTACTAAATTACTTGTTAATTTAGTGTTTAATAAAGATCTATGTAACATGCATGCAAATTAAAATGCATAATAAAAAGTAAGAAGAAATTTCCTTACATTGGGAAATTTCGGTTTATATGGGCACAACAAGAAACACCTTTCTTGTTGTTCTTGTGCTAGAAAGAAAAAGATGATCCTCCTTGTAATCTTCAAATTAGAAGACCTCCTTTGAGATGCACCCAAGAGAGAACCCAAACTAATCACTTAGTTTTTGACTAGAAAACACAAGTGAAAAGATGAACTAATATTGGATATTATTACTACTCTAGTAATAGGAAATATTAGTATTAGAGAGGTTTTAGAGAGATGAGGATTTTAGTGAGATAAGCAACAAAATAAGAATGAACAAGTAAGTTAAAATGAACAACAAGATTGTCCATTTAAGGACTCAAAAGGTCCGGCCAAAACAAGCCTAATAGGCCTCTTATTTTGCTTAAAATATTCTCATGCAAATAGCTTTGAGTGTAGTAGTGAATAAGATCATGATCATGTGTCATAAACATGACATGATCACATGTTGTAGTATGATACAAGAAACAACAACCATCATGTTATACACTACATGATTTCGGCATTCACTAGTGTCATGTGGTCTATTTTGATTTTTTTGATATTTGTCCCACAAATACTTATAATCATATGTTTAATTATCTTGTATAATTAAGGGTTAATTTGATCATATAACAATTATATTACTCAAATTAATAAATAATATACACTTAACTTTTAAGTGATATTTTATCATTATATCAATATATAATGGGTCTCACAATGCCTAGTTAGTTTATTTTACAACTCCTTGTAAATATAATTAACTAATCACCTCTACCTCAAAGTATATGCATAACCTCAACTAATTTAATGAATTAACTATTAATCATTAAATTAAATCTTATTTAATCGTATTAAGATAAGACGTAAAATTTATTCAGTCAATTATCGTATAATTGACTAATAAACTTATCCGGAATGAGTTCGTAACTCAATTTCCAATAATTAACTCTCGTAACTAAACATATATCAAATATATATGTAAAGTACTAATTAATATGTATCGTATACAAATAATTAGATTTCTGTTTGGGTCTCATCCCATAGGTGTGACCGAAAGGGGTCAGTTGATTACCGCCGTCATACGACAATAACGTCTAACTCTAGTCAGCTGACCGTTATCGATTTACGTTAATCAACTGACGTGGAGTATCAAAATACTAGTCATCCCACTAATATTCCAAAATGAGATTTATAATATACATGCACTATTGTGGAGGACACTTGCTCCAACACATCCGTCGCAGAATGAAAACTTGTACACATCTTCAATGTCGTCCCTAGATCTGGCAAAACAGACCCGACCCGAATAACCCGACCCGATAAGGCTGACCCAAGACCCGAAAGCGACCCGGAATTACCTGACCCGAGGATGACCCGAAACCCGAATTGACCCGACCCGACCCGAACCTTGACTGACCTGAAAGAGAGCCGACCCAAAACAACCCGACCTGAAAGACAGACATCCCAATTTGAAATGATCCTAAATGACCCAATTTTTTGTGATTAGGGGTGATAATGAGACGAGACGGCCCACGTGCAGGTCAAGCTCGGCTTGGTCCAAGTCGGCTCGTGCGAGTTTGGCTTGACGCAGGCTTGACTCGAAAACTAACTTGATGATTTTGACCTGAAAATGGCCTAAATAAATCGGATATGAATCTAAAATGTCTAGACCCAAAATGACCCATACCCGAAATGGCCCAAACCTGAAGTGACCCAAACCCGAAACTGACCCAAACCCGAAAGCGACCTAACCCGTCCCGATCCGACCTGAAAGATTAAGCAAACCCGAGATGACCCGACCCAAACTGACCCGACCCATTTGACCCAGTTGTCAGGTCTATACTCATCCCTATAAGCTCTTGCAATTCTTTCCAAAGCTGATAAACAAATCTTGCATCACGATCAGACACAATGTCACTAGGCACTCCAAGCAGCTTCAACACGTGCTTCCTATAAGCCAAAGCTAACTTAATCTTGTACCACGTATCCTTCACATGAATAAAATGAGATGACTTGGTCAACCGATCCACAATCACCCAAATCATATCATTCCCCTTCTGTGATCTCGGAAGTCCTACCACAAAATCCATGGATATAGACTTCTATTTCCACTACGGAACCTCAAGAGATTGAATCTTACCCTGCGGTCTTTGATGCTCCCCTTTGACTCGCTATATTGTCAAACATCTGGCTACAAAGTAAGCAACATCTTTCTTCATCCCGGCCACCAGAAAGTCTTCTTTAGATCTTTATACAACTTATCCCCTCCCGGATGAACCGAATAGGAAGTACAGTAAGCCTCAGTCATAATCACCTTCCTTAACTTAGGATGATTCGACACACACCAGCTACCCTCAAATCTAACACTCTTCCGGTTCAAAGCATCAGCAACAACATTCGCTTTCTCCTCATGATAGAAAATCTCCAAATCATAATCACCGATCTGCTTCATCCACCGCCGCTGCCTCATATTTAACTCCTTCTTGGTATAGATTTACTTCAAACTCTTGTGGTCTGAAAACACCTTAAAGGTAGGCCCATAGAAATAGTGCCTCCAAATTTTCAATGCGAACACCATAACACCCAATAACTATTGGTCATGAGTAGCGCAATTATCCTCATAACACTTCTACTGCCTCGAAGCATACACTTTCACCTTCCCATTCTCCATCAACACACAACCCAATCCACACTTCGACGCATCCGTATACACTTCAAATTTATCACTCCCTTCATTTAAACCTAAGACAGGAGCTGTGGTCAAAGACTCCCTTAAGGTTTGGAACGCCGTCTCACAGTTCTCATCTCAGCGAAACTTGTTCTCATTCCTCATCAACGCCGTCATAGGCCCAGCAATCCTCGAAAAGTCCTTCACTAACCTCCTATAATATCCAGCTAAGCCCAAGAAAATTCTCACATCGGCTACATTCTTTGGTGCCTCCCAATTAGACATCGCTTCTATCTTACTCGGATGAACCATCACTTCCTCCTTTGATATGATATGCCCCAAGAATGCCAACTTCTCCATCCAAAACTCACACTTAGACAACTTAGCATACAGCTGGTTGTCCCTCAAAATATGGAACACTAACCTCAGGTGCTCTTCATGCTCCTCCTTAGTCATAGAATAGACCAAGATATCGTCAATGAACACCACCACGAACGTGTCCAATTATGGACTGAAGGTCCGGTTCATAAGGTCCGTGAACAACACTGGTGCATTAGTCAACCCAAACAGCATCACCACATAATCATAATGTTCATACCTCGAACGAAAAGCCATCTTCAAGAACACTCCAGCTCCACTCAGCTGGTCGAATAAATCATCAATCCTAGGTAATGGATACCTATTCTTCAACGTCATATGGTTCAGTTCACGGTGATCAATGCATAACCGTAAAATACCATCCTTCTTCTTCAAAAACAACACCGGCGCACCCCACGGCAAAACACTAGGTCTAATTTACCCCTTGCCTAACAATTCAGTCAACTGCTTCTTCAACTCCTCAAGCTCCTGCAGTCTCATGCGATACAGGGCCTCATAAATTGTTTCCGTACCCGGCTTCAACTCCAAGCTGAAATCGATATCCCTCTTCGGCGGTAATCCTGGTATTTTATCCGGAAAGACATCCACAAACTCACTCACCACCTCAATCTGATCTTATGTTGGCTCCTCAACTCTGCTATGTCTCACACTACACAAGATCATCGAGTAGCCCTTCCTCAAGTACGACTTCAAGGTAATTGCTGCAATCAACTTCACTCTAGGCGTCACAACGAATTCCCGGTATGACACTTTAACCTCTTTAGGACCCCTCAAGGACACCTTCTTTTGATGACAATCTATATTTGCCGTATACTTCCCCAGCCAATCCATCCCGAAAATAACCTCACCCCTATCTAAAGAGAACTTAATCAAATTTACAGGAAAGTCTACCTCCCCCACAGTCATTGACAAACTCTTGAACAACTTATTACAAGACACCGACTCCCCGGAAGGTATAAACACCTCATCCGTTACATACTCTATATCCCAAAGCCCCAACAACATAGCATGAATTTAAGAAATTAAAGAATGGCTTGCTCCCGAATAGAATAGAACGAAAGAAGCAACATGATTAATAAGAAAAGTACTGGTAACCACTTGCGCTACCTCATCTTCTGCGTGCTTATCCTTCATGAACAGTTTTCCACTGTTCTTCTTGCCCCCTCCTTGCACTGTGCTTGGAGATGCCACTGTCTTCGATGCCAAATTGTGGTTCCCATTGTTGTTCTGCCGCTCGTAATTCGCTCCATCGCGGTTATAGCCACCGCCGGTAACACTCTAATTTGCCTTCCAGTTCCATGACTCCGCAGGACGATTACTCGCCATGCTCTGAGAATAACTCCGCTGGAATAAAGGTTGATACCCTCCGCCCCCGCCCGAATTTGGATAGTCAAACTTTTATGTACAAGGCCACCACAACTATGACATCTCACCCCCCAAAGTCTCACTAACTGCTCACCCCACGCTCCTTCTAAACCGATGTCCTCCTACGTAGTTAACACCATCAAAGTAGGATATGGCTTAAGAATAGTTACCCCTCTTGAAGGTAGAGTTACCTCCACTCTCACTAGATGTCTTCATCTTGTTATCCATAGCTTTCTTAGCCTCCTTTGTCTTCTTCGCCAATCGTTCCGCCTGCCCAGCTTTCTCATAAGCTTCGTTAAGGCCAGAACCTACTGCCACAGGTTGCTTGTTCATGACCCTAACGACCAATCCCTTCATAAACTTGTCGGATAAGGCCTTCTGATTCCACTGCATATCATCGGCATAGCTTGCTAACTCCGTGAACTTGTTGTAGTAATCCGTCACGGTCATATCTTCAGTCATCCGAAATGAGTCGAACTCAGCCCTCAACTTACCTCTCACATGCTCAGGAACAAACTCGGTCCTCATCTCAACGTTGAACTGTCTCCACGGTATAGCCTCCTCCCCATTCTCATTGAAATACTCTTTCATAGCTAGCCTCTCCCAGAACCACCACTTTCCCGCTTAACCCCTCAGATACAACGCGTCTTGCTCAACATATAGATTCTCAGGACAATTGACGACCTCGAATATGCTCTCTATCACCCAGTTCCAGTCATCTAACAGATGTGGTGCACTAGTACCCTCGTAGGTAGTGGGTAGGTGACGGAAATAGATGTGCTTATGGTAGTTGCATCAACTACCAACGCTCACTTCTTCCCCAAATTCTTAATGGCCTCGGTAAGCGCCGCATTCTGCTCTACTAGTCTAGCTACCTCTTCAGCATTGAACTCACGGGTTCCTGTTGACGCACTATCTCTTGTTACAGGCATGAAAACTTCAGTAAGAAGCGCAAACTGAAGCATAAGCCTACGGCTGAAAACGGATCACAGTCCTATCACAAACACACTCGGTCAAGTGCATCAGGCCACTCGGCCGAGTCAAGGCCACTCGATCAAGTTCTACATTTACTCGTTCGAGTTGACGAAATACAGAAGCCAACCAAAATATACAGGGTCTTTTACTCGATCGAGTCCAAGGTGGCACTCGGTCGAGTCCCTCATACTCGGTCGAGAGTCGATGGACACTCGGTCCAGTCACCCAAAAACAGTATCTCCCCAAATATACAGGAAATTATACTCGATCAAGTCCAAAAGGTCACTCGGTCGAGTTCACTATACTCGATTGAGTGTCACCATACACTCTGCCGAGTTACTCAAATACAGTATGTCAAGGGTACTCGGTCAAGTAACGTGTACTCGGTCGAATCCTCTACCCCACTCGGTCGAGTCAAGCCAAATACGGCCCCCTTTACAGCACTTAACGATGCATACATCATACATAACATATAATACTTCCATTACATACTATTCCATGCTTATATTACATTCATTCAGCTCACATGCCCCTCATACAAGGTTCATATAACTATACGCAACTCCTAGATAAATAGCTTGCCGATTGTAAACACATTCTTATGCCATTATAACCACCGTTCACACATATCTCATTCCGTACATACTTTACATAATACCATCACATTCATGCTCATATTCCACCTCCACGTCACATCATTCTCAACAATCAACATAGACATTCACATTAAACACACATATACGTGCCGACACTTCCCCGTTGCTACCGAATAAGAGCTATAGGGAAAAAGTTGGGATTTTAGGACGTCTTCTAAATCCTTGCGGTTGCTCTCTACAACTCCTACCCGGGTTCATTTTATTAGACACTCCTAAGTTCATTTGGTTCGTTGGTTTTAGGTTCTAAAATCGTCGCTCTGATACCACTTTGTAACACCCCCATATACCAAAGAGCCTTATAAGACCTCCTTAGTACATCGGGATGCTACCATCTCGGCTGCCTGAGGTAGTACATATCAAATCAACCATAGTAGAACAATACATTATTAAACCAAATGTTTAAATCAAAGTTACACCATTCTAAATCCAGACGGCATACCATCTTAAACCATAATCCAACTAATAAAAATAAAGATAACTAAATGTAATGTCTAAGACTCTAATCATCAT
Organism: Heliosperma pusillum; assembly: GCA_022085475.1. Lineage (NCBI taxonomy): Eukaryota > Viridiplantae > Streptophyta > Magnoliopsida > Caryophyllales > Caryophyllaceae > Heliosperma > Heliosperma pusillum. Next base: position 13,392 of record JAIUZE010010314.1, read on the forward strand.
TGCGGAAGCTAAGACTTAACAAAGGCTATCCCAATCAACTCCCCCAACGCAAGCTCATCGAATTACCTTGTGATCACCTGCTCACCATTCCCCACTGGATCACAACAATTTTGAAAACATTAAGTGGGGTCAGTAACAATATAAAATGATCAAATGTACAAGACAATAAAAACATCACCAACAGGTAACAACAACAACATAAACCAGTAACTGAGCTACCACCGCAGCGGTAACCCATGCCAGCGTCATACTGCAGATATGACCGTTGTTCCACCTATTTATTTCACACCGCAGCACTCGACATCGAAAGCCCCTCCAACCGCAGAGAGAGTTCCCGGAACATTATTGTACACATCCCTCTTGCAGCAGAAGAGGAAAGAGAGGCGAACTCGGTGTAACCCGAACTTCATCATCATCACAATAGTAACCATCATTATCATCACAATAGTAACCATCATCAATAACAAAAACAACACAATATCACATTAAAAATCTCATCACAATGATTAACATATAAAGCACCGAGTAGGAAAATCCTACCTTTTAGCAAATCTGCATGAAGTATAAGCAAACAAGTCAGAAATCCTCTTCTACAAAGTCTCCCCCTAAACATATAAGGATTATACAATGAATCACTAACCATCTTTCCTTTTCCCCTATTTCAATTAGGGTTACAATTCAATACCAATAATACCAATAAACATGTAGATGAATCACTTACCGAATGGAATCAACAAAACAAGAAGTAATCCGATCTGACTTGGAATGATTAAAGATGCTTGAGAGTTTTTGAGAGGGTTTTAGAAAGTTTAAGGTTTGATTAAGAATCAAAACTGACGAAGTTATGCGTTAATACCTCTTAGTTATCTTTAATCAAACCGTCCGATAAAATCCCGAAGAAAGGTGTACTTGTTCGAGTACAAGAAGTACTTGGTTGAGTACACCGCACTCGGTCGAGTAAAAACTATACTTAGCCGAGTGCCAACTAGGCAGAAGGTTGCCTAACGGACACACGAATCACACTCGGCCAAATACACTCTACTCGGCCGAGTACACCACCCACTCGATCGAGTGACCTGTACTCGACCGAGTACAAGGTACTTAGAAATACAGAGTATTACAACTCGGTCGAGTAAAGTGCCAGTAAGTGCTACTAGGACGAGTGGCACTTTACTCGACCGAGTAATTGTCGCAATCGTTGCTATTTATTTATTTATTATTCCCCCGTGAGATGTACTTTATATAAAAGACTTTTCTCTCCCTTTGTTTACTCATAAATCGTAATTAGTAACTTAAACTCTAATATCTCTCTAATAAATCTTAAATTACGTCATTATTACTCCTTAATCTCTCCTTGGATTTTGTGTGGAATTCATCCTTCTAGATCTTTTTCTTATCTTTCATTCCTATTTTTGTAATGAGTACGAATGGGAGCATCAATCTCGTCAATCATACCAATACTAGGAGGTTTACATCTCACCCCTTGTGCTCAATTGGATCGAGCCACTAAATATATTTAGTTTAACAACCAGAATCGTAAGGAAGAACAGACTTCTAATGGATGGTCTCAGAGGTCCCATTTAGGTGACATGTCCCATATACTTCGAAGCACCAAGACAATTGCAACTGTCAAGGTCTGCACACGATCGCAACCTGTGCAATAATAATAATTGCTAAGATATCTGAAAGTTAGTAAAACTGATCAAGCTCATGTCAATATATGCGCATATACCCACTCTAGTACTCCTCGGAACACGTAGCTCCTTAGTGGCAGTTGGTCGGCTACTATCCTAACGACAATCCCACCAAACGCAGCTTCGGGATGTACTATCCAGACTCGTAAAACATAAGCTCTTTGAGCAATCTCCCGTCACGTCGATCCCTAAATCGTACAAAAGTAGCGCCCAACACGCAAAAAGAAATGACTCACAGATATATAATAGATACGATAGTAAATTGATATAGGGACTGACCGACATATTATCAATACATTGGTAATTGGCTCAGAGGTGCCCTTCGAGGGGCATTCCCAAGATAACCGAAAAAAGCATAATGACTCAGAAGTCCCATTTATATATATGTGTATATATATATATATATATATATATATATATATATATATATATAGCAAAGATCAATAGAGTCCACCCTCTTCCTTAGAGTCCTTGAGTCCTATTTTGGACCATTGGATGAAGAAGGATGGGTGGTTGAGATTGATACTCCCAAAAGGTCATTAACACCACTATCTCTCTACCTTTCCCTAATTAATCACTAATCTAACCTAATTCAACATATAACCTTTTTCTCACAATTACTTCTCTCTCATCTCACACAATATTCATCCTATCTTCTCTCTAAAACCCAAATAAATCAAAATCCCAAATAAATCACCCATCCTCCTTTCCTCTCACAACACCACCAATCCTCCTTTCCTCACACAACACCACCCAACCACCACTCCCCACTCGACACACACCCACCACCCCTTTATTACGCTCACCCCGATGACTCCCCGGCCTTGGCGCCACCACGACGGCTCCCCTGACGCCACCACGGCGACTCCCATGACGCCACCTCGACGCCACCACCACCACACCCATACACACCCGACCACAACACCCACCACAAATGCCTCCACTACCGACCCAAGCCGACGACCAAACCAGCCACATGCTCCATTCCGCCACTAAACCGCCACTACCACCACTCAACCACCCATTCATTTTTTCAGATCTATATTCCATATTCCTTTTTTTCAAATCTACCACTTTTACTCCCTCCTCCTCTAAACCGCCACCACTACGACGACCCTCCGCCGTCTGGATGTGCATGGATGTTGTTGGTGCGTGGTTCGACATCTACCTCCTCTTCATTTTTTTTTTCAGATCTCGGTTATTCTAGATCTTGTTATGGGGTAGTCGTTTTTTCTGGGTTTTTTGTTTTTTTTTTGTTTTTAAAATCTGAAAAAAGGTTATATATATTTTTATAAAAAAAAATATGAATTTGTGTTTGTGTATGTTTTTTTTTTTTCAAATCTGGAAAGGGTGTCCATTAAGGATGAATGATTTTTTTTTCAAATTTGTGTATGATTTGATTTTGTGTGTTTTTTTTTTATTCTGGATCTGAAAAAGGGTTTCAAGTGACAATGATTTCTATTAAAGTAACACAAATTTTCTATTAAAGTAACACAAATTCTCTATTAAAGTTGCACATTTTATTTATTAAAGTTACATATATCGTCTATTAAAGTTACACATTTTATTTATTAAAGTCACATATATCGTCTATTAAAGTTACACATTTTATTTATTAAAGTTACACATTTTATTTATTAAAGTCACATATATCGTCTATTAAAGTTACACATTTTATTTATTAAAGTCACATATATCATCTATTAAAGTAACACACAGTATTTATTAAAGTAACACAAGTAAAGTAACATAAAATGACCTTAAAAGTTACACTTGTTGATGTCAGATCTGTTTCTTATTTTAGTTTTTACTCTTGTTTTCATTTTTTTCCTAGATCTATTTTTTTGTGAGTGTGGGTTGGTTTGTGGTGGTCGGATTACAGTTACACTCATAGAGGACTACTGTTACACTCATAAATTATTACAGTTACACTCATAAAGTATTACAGTTACATTCTTAGAGGATTACAGTTACACTCATAAAGGACTACAGTTACACTCATAAAGGACTACAGTTACACTCATAGATGACTAAAGTTACATTCATAAATTTGTAGTAAATTACATAAATTCAACATGTAATAAAATTCAAAAAATTCCACTCAAAAAGACCTAAAATAACTAAAGTTACACTCGTAAAATATTAGAGTTACACTCATAAATCATCAAAGTTACACTTGTAAAATGTTAAAATTATATAAATTCAAATTTTTATATACAAAACCGTCTCAAAAAAATTAAAGTTAGACTCGAAAATCAGCAAAGTTACACTCGTAGAATGTTAAAATTATATATATTCAAATTATTATAGAGAAAACCGTCTTCAAAATTTAAAGTTACGCGCGAAAAATTAAAGTTACACTCGAAAAGCATCAAAGTTACACTCGTAAGGTGTTAAAATTGTTTAAATTAAAATTTTTACATACAAACCGCCTTAAAAAGTTAAAGTTACACTCTAAAACATTAGAGTTACACTCGCAAGCATCAAAGTTACACTCATAAATCTCAGCAGCTCAAAAGTGCTTAAAATTGATCAAAAGTGATTAATTAAAAGTAGAGAGAGAAAGTTAATTAATTAGTGCATAAGTAATTAATTAGTGATAAGTGTGTTTTTTAATCTCCCAAATCTCAGCCATCCATCTCCCTCATCCAATGGCTAAGATGAGGACTCAAGGACTCTAAGAAAATGGTGGACTCAAAAGAATTTGACTCTATATATATATATATATATATATATATATATAGATGGGTTCAAATGAGTCTCCCCCTTAACTTTGAGTCCTTGAGTCCTCATCCAAGCCCTTGGATTAAGAGGATGAAGGGTTAGGATTAGAACAAAATGAAGGGCTTAGATTAAGAGACACACCCAATCCAATCCCTCAAACCCTAATATAAATACTCTTTCCTCACTTTTTCTCTCATTTTCACATCATCCCTTTCTCTTTCTACCTCCCTTCTCTCTCTACACTCCACTAAAAAAAACCAAAAAAAAAAGAAACAAAGCCCCTCACCTGACACCCTCACCGGACACCACCACCGGACACCACCACCGTACACCTCTTCCCGCCACCACCACCTCCTCATCCTCCTCCCTGCCTTTCTCCTTCCGCGCGCCACCATCACTAGCCACCTCCTCCACCCCTTCCCGGTGGACCGCCACTGCTCCTACTCCCTTCGCCGTCAACCGCCCTCCACCGAACACCTCCACCCCTCTCCTCTCTGCCTTCCTCCTCCCTGCTCTCCTCCTTCCGCCTCCTTCTCCTCCTCTCCCTCTTCTCCTGCCGCCTCCGTCCGCCCCTGCCGCCTCCTCTTTCTTTTTTTCTTTTTTTTTTCTTTTCAGATTTGCAATGCCTCTTCAGTTCTCGTATTTATTTTTTAAAATTTTTATTCTTAGTGTATGTTTTTTTTTTATTGTTTTAAGATCTTGTTTTTTTTTCTTAAATTTTGTTGGTTGTTGGTGGAGAACAAAAAAATCACAGTAATTTTAGATCTGAAAAAAATGGGTAAAACAGAATCATCTACCACCATTTCAGATCTCGTTTTTCAATTTTTAGATTTTTTATGTTTTTTATTTTTATTTTAGATCTCATTTTTATATTTTTTATTTTGTTTTTTAGATATACTTTGTTTTTATTTTCGAGATTCACTATTTTTGTTGATCTTATTTTTTTAAAAAATATTTCTTATGTTTTTCTATGTTTTATGTTAGATTCGTTTTTTAAGATCTTATTTTTTTATATATATTTTTTTCCAGATCTAAAGTTACATTATTATTTACTAAAGTTACATTATTATTTACTAAAGTTACATCATTATGTATTAAAGTTACATCATTAGTATGGTTGTTTTATTTCAAGATCTTATTTTTTTATATATTTTTTTTTCCAGATGTAAAGTTACATTATTATGTACTAAAGTTACATCATTATGTACTAAAGTTGCATCATTATGTACTAAAATTGCATCATTATGGACTAAAGTTGCACAATTATGGACTAAAGTTGCACAATTATGGACTAAAATTACCCTATTAAGGCCTGAAGTTACGCTATTATTGACTAAAGTTACATTAGTATGGACTGAAGTTACACTAGAAAAGACTAAAGTCACCTAAACATGTCTTAAAAAATTCAAATTAATATATTAAATCTCATTTTAGTATAAAGTTACTTTATCATTGACTAAAGTTACACAATTAATAAATGAAGTTTCAGTAGTAATAAAGGTTAAAGTTACACTTATAAAAATGTTAAAATTACACAATTAAGAATTGAATAATATTTTAACTTAAAGTTACACAATTTAAATAATATTTTAACTTAAAGTTACACAATTAAGAATTGAAGTTACACTCATAAAAAAACTAAAATCACATAAATTTGTTTAAAAATTATAAAAATTTAAATTTATATAGTCGAAATCACATTTTAGTTCAAAGTTACAAAAATAATGGTTGAAGTTACAGTCTTAATGACTAAAGTTACTCTCATAAAAAGGCAAAAATCACATAAACTTATCTTAAACTTACATAAATTTAAATTTATATAGTCGAAATCACATTTTTGCTTTAAAGTTACACTAAAAAAGGTTGAAATTACACTAATAATGATTGAAGTTATACTCATAAAAAGTCTAAAATCACATAAACTTGTTTAAAGTTACATAAATTTAAATTTATATAGTCAAAATCATATTTTAGCTTGAAGTTACAAAATAATGGTTGAAGTTACACTCGTAATGTAGGTGGAAGTCAATAAAACCCACTCATTTTGTTCTAATCTTGTCCCTTCATTTTATTCTAATCTTGTCCATCC
>JAIUZE010010315.1:0-12159 GCA_022085475.1 Heliosperma pusillum
TGATGATTCTATGAGTTTTAGAAGGTGAGATGCAAGCCGGCTAAGATTGATAGAGTTTGGATTACTGGTTGTTACCTGATTCACATGATTACGTGTTGATTAGGGTTTGAGTGTATCACGGCCATGTTTCTGAGAGGAACCTCTGAGCTAGCATACCAGCTTCCCTACCTCGAGTTATAGATTATTATCGGTTTCACATGATAGCTTTCACATGCTAGGTTATGTGTTAGTTAATTGTTTCATAACATGAAATGCATATCATATATGTTAAGGTTTTGTATTTTCTATATACATTACTTTTATGTTATTCATGTTTTATAACTCGCATTTACTTCGTGCTGGGAGAACTCGGAGTTCCTCCCCACTGACTGTGGCTTCCGTGTTTATATTTAATGCGGTTGGCAGGTTTGTGATGCATACATTGGGTACATTGACGAGCTAGCGAGCAAAGTATTTACCTTGGACCTATATTCGGTTCTTAGATTGTATATTATTATACACTCTTTTATTTCCGTATTTATACGGGAGATATGTCTCCCGTCTTGTATAATTCTTATGTATAATATCATTTCCGTTTTGTAATGACTCTTTTTATTTATGACACCTTCGTTATGTATTTAAATAATTTTATTTTTTTCTTTCCGCAAATTTGAGGGTGTCACAAACCAAGTGTGCCAGATTCGTGCCTATCAAAGAAACTTGGAAGATAGATGTCTTAGCTCGTAGCTATGTGGATGAAATAGTGCGCTACCATGGAGTTCCTAAAGATATAGTTTCAGATCGTGATCCGAGATTCAGTTCCCGATTCTGGATAGCTTTGCAAGAAGCCATGGGTAGTAAATTGTTGATGAGCACAGCGTTTCATGCCGCTACCGATGGACAAACTGAGAGGACGATCCAAACCTTGGAAGATCTTCTCCGAGCTTGTGCCTTAGACTTTCATGATTCTTGGGAGAAGTGTTTGCCTTTGGGGGAATTTTCTTATAACAACAGTTATCATGCTTCTATCAAGATGTCACCATATGAGGCTTTATACGGTAGGAAATGCCGTAGTCCGGTTTGTTGGGATCAAGTTCAGGATGATCATATATTGAGTCCCGACATAGTTACTGAGACGATTGATCAAGTTCAAGTCATTCGAGAGCGAATGAAGGCCGCTCAAGATAGACAGAAATCTTATGCCGATGTTCGTCGTCGACCACTTGAGTTTGATGTTGATGATCGGGTATTCCTTAAAGTGGCACCAATGAAAGGAGTGAAACGGTTTGGAGTGAAAGGAAAGTTGAGTCCTAAATATATTGGACCGTTTCGTGTGCTTAAAAGAGTTGGTCCTGTTGCTTATCGACTGAATTACATCTCGAACTAACTTGAGCAAAGTCATGTTTGTTCCATGTTTCGGCATTGAAAAGAAGTATACAGTTGATCCGATTCTATTATTCAAGAGGAAGTTTGGACTGGAACCTAATTTGGCCTTTGGAAGAAAGGGCCGATCTATACTTGAAAGGGCTAACAAACAACTCCGAAACAAGGTAGGTACCCTTAGTTTCGTATTTCTTTGGCGTTGTGGAAACGTCGAATCAGAAACTTGGGAACCCGAAGCTAAGATGTTAGCTAAATATCCCGAGCTCTTTTCTTGAGGTAAATCTCTTTCTTCCTTTCCTATTTCTATTCGATTTATTTTTCGAATATTCCGTTCCTTCTATCAAATATCACTTCTTATAGATAGATTACTATAAGCTTTAGTTAGAAATTTTAGGAATAGATAATAGAGTTATTATCCTTACGATGAAATTTTTGAATTAAAAGCTTTTTGAAAATATTTTTTATGATTTCAAGTAGTTTTACCGTCAAGGAGTGTTGAGACTCGTTATTGGAGACGTTCGATAACTAGTTTTCTCATTTATTGATGCGAAAATGTATCTTTTAAAGTCTTTGATTTGGGACGTTGATGTTCTTAACAGCTGACGAGAACCTTCCGCCCAGTGATAAGACCCTGTATTTTTATCATGAATATATTTTTTTAACAGTTTTGAAATAGACCTACATATATGTTACGTTCCTTCTTCTAAGTTTCGAGGACGAAACTTTTTAAAAGGAGGGGTGATTGTAACAACCCGAAAAGTACCCGATTTTTCTAGTAAAAATATTTACTAACACTTTTCAGTAGAACTTAAGTTTTTAAAATAGGAATTTTTGTTCCGAGTCTTATTTTGAAATTCCGCGTTCGTATTTGGAATTTCTGAGAGATTTCATGAAAAGACCGTTTTTAGTCATCTTTGACTTTTCTTGACTTTTAAGTCGTCTTTGACTTTTCCTTGACTTTTTAAAGTCGTCATTGACTTTTTCTTGACTTTTAAGTCGTCCTAAACTTTTTCTTGACTTTTAAGTCATCTTCGACTTTTCTCGACTTTTCAGTCAACTTTGACTTCCGTTGACTTTTTCCCGACTCGCCTCATAAGTTGAAGACCGAAATTTTATTTAAAAAAATAATATTTTTGATTTATTTTTATTTAGATTTATTAAGATTTATCATAATTTAATATAATTATTTTGAATTTATTCGGAAATTAAAGAATAACGTTTACGGTTTTAACCGAACGTCATTTAACTATTCCCGAGTCATCGCAAATCCCGTAACAAAATCGAAACTCGACTTTGGCATGAGTCACCCGCCCATGTCATCGCTTTCCACTCACAAATAGATATTTTAATTATTTTGATTAAACTAATCAAAATATCTAGATATTTATTAACTTTATCGATCAGTTAACGAAAATTACGCAAATCGTTTACAAAACTGACCCGACAATCACAAACCCACACGGCACACTCACCCTCTCTTAAGCCTTGATATTTTCATTTCTTTTGATTAATATAACATAATATCTAGATATTTAGTATAATTAACTTTATCGTTAATTAGATTTAATCGATTACCGTAAAATAATTAATAAACCTGAGTCAATTACGTAACAACAATTTCAAAACCCGACATACCTTTTTGCCTATAATTACACGGCACACACCACCCTTCACTACTCACTAACAACTTTTCATTTTTCAACAAAACAAATAAAGATCAAAATATCACTTTCTTTAATCGTTCTTCGTGTTCTTCGTCGTTCATCATTTGTTCTTCATCGTTCTTGAGCAAAATCCTCATAAAATCTTCATTTCTTAATTAAATCCGTCCTAACTTATAAATCTAGAATCTCCTCTTCGCTCTCCATCTTCTAGTACGGTTTATTTTAAATTCCGTCAAAATCGTTTTCAACATTTAAATATGGAAAAAATCAAGTTTAAGTACTAATGATGTTTTCTTGTCTTTTCTTATAGGGGAAGATTTTGAAGACGAGTTTGGAGACTCGTATATTTTGGGTGAAGATTAGTAGGAGGGTTTCTTGGTTTATACTTCTTATTTTGATGCTAATTGTCTTGCTTAGCTAAGGTAACAATTCCGAGTTACTCGACGGATATATGTTACATAGCTTTGGTTTTCTTTAGTTTTGGTTCATCTTTAGTTTTTGTTCATATTATTATGATGTTATGATTTTTAGTTAGTAACATGTTAAGTAGTGGTTATTATGGTGTTTTATGAATTTATAACATGTTGGTTGTTCTTGATGAATTTGGATGATTCTTCATAATCATGATTTTTGTATGATTGATGGTTGTTTTGATTGTTTAAAAATGGATGTTGTTAATTAAAAACATGTTAGAATTAATGTGGAAATTGGGGTGGTTGTTTTAGTGGTGGCCGGAAATTGTGGTGGTAGTGAACCGGACCAGACCAGCCGGTCCAGGCCGGTTCAGACCCGGTCTGGGCTGGTCCATGGTGGGTCCGGGTTTTGGTCTTTGGGTTGTGTCGATGTTTGATTGTTATGTGGTTGTTTTGACGGGTTTTAATTATGTTAAGCATGCGGGAAATAATTAAGAAACGGTTTTTGTAAAAAGTGTAAAATCTGCCAAAACAGCCCAATTAGGCCCGTGGGCCCATTCAGGCCCATGTTGGGTTCGGCCCAAAAGTCAGCCCGTGGGTCCCACTTTGGGACTTGTGACGGTTTTTGAGTTATCGTCATTTTTATCGCGTTTTGTAATAATTAGCAAGCGAGAAATATTAATAAGTAAAATATTTAATTAAAAAGGTTTTTCATTAAATTATTATTTCTCACATGTTAGAAATTATAAGACGAGATCGTAGTTTAATTTAATATCCTTTTAGTCAAACGGGTTTTGGGTATGATATAATAATTCACATGTTAGAAGTTAATAAAATAACATGTAATGAATATGTTGACTTTTATGTCTAAGTCTATGTGGTAAAGACTCTGTTTCTAGCCGGTTTGACCAAACGGGTTTGGTCAAACTAAGATCTAGTCAGCCCCGTTTTGACTGATGACCCGTCGCGGGACTCGGGTCGGGGATTTGTCTGCAAGTAAGGTTGTATTTAATTAATGAATTAGCCTTAGTAGATATGAGGCGATATGATATTTGATTATTATTGATATGCAATTAGTCACATGATAGGATGTTTTTCCCGTGACTGTTTGATTATATGGTTGGTGTCGTGTTGACTAAGTACCCATAGAGAATTATGAGTATATGGCGTCTTGACCATGCTAATTCTAAATGAGTATCTTGGACCATGACATTGATAGGCCGTACTATCTTTAACGAGCATATGGAGTTCACAGCTTGATAGCTTTTGTGTCCCGGCTTGGTGGGTTTATATCCAAGTCGGGGCATGGCTGCCTTATCCATTTTGGGACTGGAGCCAGCTTCAGTACTAGCCATCTCTGCTTAGGGGGTCGCCTAGTAGAGTTTCTCATAGACGGTTATGTCATGGGACGGGGAATGGAATAGTTGTTGTCGCTAGGTCTGATCAGTCTAGGACTAGGATGTTTTCCTACCTTGTGGTATAGCCTCGAGTTACAGAAGTCGACTATTGACTGGACTAAGAACTTATGCCTGTTTGTAGAAGTATTTGTCGTTCATGTTTGTATGATTCTATGAGTTCTAGAAGGTGAGATGCAAGCCGGCTAGGATTGATAGAGTTTGGATTACCGATTGTTAACTGATTCACATGATTACTTGTTGATTAGGGTTTGAGTGTATCAGGGCCATGTTACATGGTAACCGCTGAGCCAGCATACCAGCTTCCCTACCTCGGGTTATAGTTTATTATCGGTTTCACATGCTAGCTTTCATATGCTAGGTTATATGTTAGTTATTTGTTTCACAACATGAAAAGCATATCTTATATGTTAAGTTTTGTATTTTTCCATATACATTGCTTTTATGTTATTCATGTTTAATTAAACTCGACATTTCGTGGCTGGGAGAACTCGGAGTTACTCCCCACTGACTGTGGCTTCCGTGTTTATATTTAATGCGGTCGAACAGGTGGTGAAGGCATATTTGGGGTACATGGACGAGCTAGCGAGCGAAGTTTTACCTTGGACCTATATTTGGTTCTTAGTTTGTATATTATTATATACTCTTTTTATTTCCGTATTTATACGGGAGATATGTCTCCCGTCTTGTATATTTCTTTTGAAGAATATTATTTCCGTTTTGTAATGACCTTTTTATTTTATGACACCTTCGTTACGTATTATCATATTTCTTTTATGTATTTAAATAATTTTTTTCTTTCCGCAAATTCGAGGGTGTCACAAATATAATACGAAAAGCTTTTCTAATAGGGTTTCTCACTTCATGTAAGATCCTAATCCGAATAGCCTTCTCCAGTTCCGGGCCCTGTGCTATATCAACTCCAATGTAACTACTCAATTGCCCCCGAAGTTTACAAACATTCTCCAAATTTGAACGACCCCGTAAAGGTAGATCAGAAACCCTAACCCACATCGGAACATGAAATAGGAGGGGTCGGACAACTTCCCCTCACACCTAGGATCATCAAAACACCAAATATACTTATCGAAGTGCCACAGTTACCCTTCTACAACCCTTGTTTTTTCAGATTCTGACATAAGTTTAAAGACGAGTATCTTACTCTTAGCATCAATGAGATTCCCAAGAACCAGAACTTTCGTATTCAATTGTTTTAACATAGTATCAATGGCTGCTTTTGCATTGATAGCCTTCGAAGACCAAATCTTACCCACAAGCATAGAATTCTCCTTCGCCGTCTCTTTTTCACGTCCCAGACAAATTCATCATCACCCTCCATAACCTCCTTCCTTTTCCTCCCGCTTGTTTCCGTCATCAATAACAAAACCTACCAACCCTAATAAACAACGTCAAAGAACATAGGCCACGAGCAACGTAGAGAAACCTAGAGTATCAAGGAAGAGCAAACGACGAAAATTAGACGGATGCACTCATAGGAAACCTTAGAGAAGACTTTTTTATTTTATCTCTGTAATTGTTTATCTCCATTTTTTTTATTTTTACTCAGTCATCGCTCTCTCTCATTCTCCCCCAAATTTTCGTTTGTTAAGTTTAATTTCCGGGTTTGAAAACTAAATTTGTGAGAGCTTTCATAGGTGCTTTTCATTGACATGTTGGTACAACATTTTTGAAACAAAATGCAGAAAGTATGAACCTTACAAATAATGAGCCAATTCCCAAGCCTAATTGGTGAAAAAGATGAACCATAAATTCAACCCTAAATTAATGCAAAACGCAGATTACACAAATGAAGATGAATACTATATTAAGTGCAAATTACAATAGAAATAAAGTTGAGATAGATTAAGATAAACCTACTTTAATTGGGGAAAAATGGAAAAATTATGAGGATGAATTACAAAAGTGAGGTGAAGAGTATTGGAGAGAGAAAATAATACTCCCTCATAATTAATGTATTCTTCCTCTTTCATTTTGTCTCTTAGATTAAGGAAATGAATTTTGACCACAAAAAACACATTACTCCACACAAATGAATTTAAACCACACAAAACACACTACCCACATCCAAAAAAAGAAATATGGAAGAAAACATGAATAACCGAAAAAGGAAATAGGGAAAAATACCATGAATAGGAGGGAGTAGTAGTTAATAAAATAGAGAGAGTGCATTTTTGTCATAAAAAGATATTTCAAATCAGAAAATTCAAATCTTGACGAAAATTGTAACGAAATCTTACATGTGTATTTTTTTTATATGAGAATTTTTTATATGAGTAAATTATTAACACAAATTCTTATTTCAGACGGACTAATTCCGTCTGAAAAATAAGACGGGATTATGTTGCCACTTTTTGATAAAATGTAACAACAGCTTATATCATCCCGTCTTATTGCTTCAGACCAAAATGGTCCGTCTGAAGCAAGACCAACTGAATTATTAAAAGGTTTTCAAAATGAGTAGTTTTAGAAAAGTGATTTATAAAATGATATAATTATTAATTTATTCTATTTTTTTTTAGTCACAAATTAAACGGTTCGATAGAAGAATTTGCATGATACTAACTGGATAGGGATCAATAATAGGGAAGAAAAAGTATAGATTAAAAATGTTGAGGAGAGCGATAATTAGCGGCGGAAATTGCGGCGGCTCGCTATACCAACAATGTCGGAAGTTATCGCAAAGATCTTCAGCCGCCACCGTATCATCCGCCGTCAACTCCATGTTACTTCGCTCTCTTAAAGAACACTACCTTGAAGTCTCCAATATGTCGCCGCCTCCGGTAATATTTCTCTCTTTCTTTTTTGTTTAAAACCCTAAAACCCTAAAACCCTAAACCCTAGAACTTGTTCAGAATTGTCGTAAATTGGGTAATTAAGTTAAATAAGATGATTTAGTGTGGTAAGTGAGTATTTGTATAATGTTTGAATATTTGGCAGAAAGTATCGCCACCATCAAATTTCTCAATTGTAAAGGGGGCAATCGAGTCGAATGGACCAGTGCTTAAACGTCACTACAACAATGAGGAGATTAGCATTTCAGTCATGCGATTAGCCAACATTATTGAGGAAGATGTTGATGATGACAATGACAATGACAATGATGATGGTCGGATTAATCAATTGTTTGTTCATATTGATGTTTCCAAGCCTTCCAATAACCGCTCTTTGAATTTCCTTTGTGGCTTGTACCCGGATGCTCTTGGTATTCACTCTGTTTCTCTTCGCCCTAAATCCGACCAGGGTATCGTTTTCGCTCCCAATAACTTTACCGGCCCCCTTTTCGAGTTAGTTTCTCTTTCTCTTTTCCATTCTTGTTTATTTGCTTCTCATCTTTATTATGTTCCTATTTATTTATTTGGTCTTGGTTATCCAAGCTCTGTAGTTTATAATGACTATGAGGATAAGTTTACTGCGATGTGTATTTTGTTTTGCATAATTCATTGTCTGAAACCATATTTTCTGTTGGCTCAAGAGAAAATTTATGTTGATAGAGTAGGAAAGCCTAAATGATGAAGCAATCTCTGCTGATGATTCATGTCATTAAAGCTTAGTTTAAAAAAGCGCGCCTCCAGTGAAGCACTAGCCAAAACGCCTCTGTGCATTTTAGGTGAGCCTTTTATATGAGGCTCACTTAACAAGACCCCTAGTACGCACTTTTTATATTTTTTTTCATCTAGGTCTCTAATTATGTCATTTTTTTTACCCATTATTCCTAACTTTTACACCTTTATATGTTAGGCAACATGAAATTTAGTATAAAAAAGGTATTGTTGCCCAAAACTTTATTTGGAAAATACAATTTTAATAATAAAAATTGGACGCCTAGCGTCTGCGCTTTGCGTTTTGCTCCTTGTTGCCTCAGCCTCTTAGCGCCTCAGTGTCCCTTGCGCCTCTTTAAACTAAGGGATAAAGTGATTTTTGTGTAATGCATGTATGTGTCGGTCAGCTGTTACGTCTTGGATCATTTTGCTTTTTCTGGTGAATAAGATCTTCTTAGGGGTAAATCTTTTTAAAAGTTTGATATTATACCACCAAGTAGATTCTTGTCAAACAACTTTTCTATTACTCTTTGTATCACGTTTTGGTTGGTTGGAGAACCTAGGATGAAAGTTAGTTGTACTGGTGGCAGTAGTGATTCTGATTTGTCTTGGACAGTTAGTTAATATAGTTTCTATAACCTGAAATCGGTCAGCATTTGTAATGCTTTAGTTTATACACGAGTGTTTGTCCGTTAGCTTAGGGGTTTATCACTTTAGAGGATGAGTCAGTTTGAAGAAGTGAAGAACTATGATTTTGGACTCTGGAGGGTAAAGTTCTGATGTTGTACAGCCTACTCCTATACTCTGTAACAACTATTATCAAGTGATATAAAATGATGGTAATACATGACGGGCTGCAGCAAGGAACAAAAGTTTTATGGAAATACGTAAAAGACTAGGAGAATCACACTTTTGTTGGTCTTGATTCTTGAATCATGGGATTCCGAAGAAAAATGTACTTTGTTTCGATAATCTTGTCCTCAATTGTAGTATTATATGTTATTGAATTGAAGTCATGGATACTTGTGAGATGAGTGACTGGATGCACTGTAGTCTGTAGCGTTCAGGCTGCCTACCAAGATAGTTTAGAGCAATTAATTTCATGCGTCACTTTATGAAGCAGTAATTTGCATATGCATGCTTATTTATCTTGCATAGCGCGAAATCATGATAATCAAGTATATGAGAAGAATTACGTGAGATTCATTATTTATCTGAACTCATTAGCCCTGTATTACAAATTTCAATTCAAAGAAGACATCAACTAAATTACAGTTGTGAAATTTTGTAGACCATGTATTTTGGTGTTTTCTCTTAGAGGTACGGGATGTAAATCAACATGGTTTAATTTAACCAAAGTGATGCATCATTGCTGAACTCAGTTGTAGCTTCTTTTATTTACATAACTTCCAAAATGAGATTACAAACCTGCTTCTCTTAAAATTTATCGAATTTTCTGTCTCGCAGAACTCTCGATGAGAAGACTAGAGATGCCTTCCACAACTACATCGAGGAACGGGGAATAAATGAGACCCTCTTCCCTTTCCTTCAAGCTTGGCTTTACGTAAAGGATCATCGAAATCTTATGCGTTGGTTCCAGACAGTTGGTTTATGTGTCAGTGGACGGGAGGCAGTGAAAGAAATTGACCAGCCCAAAGGAGCTGCTAATGCTAATGGACCCAGGGTAGCTAGAGGAACTTGATATTAAGGGACATATACAAATTTTTCTGGGTCTTCTTTTTTGCTTATACGTTCTGCAATTCTGAATAATTTTCTATCCGATGCGCTGTTTGTTGCACTTCGTAATTTATGTTCTGACTATTTAGAGATGATGTAGGGTTTTAAGTTTTGATTTAGAAAAGAAAAGATTTAATAGCGCGACTAGCGTGTCAGGTGTATCCAAATTTCATATGGCTACATTGAGTGGCTAAACGGTGCACCCCATCCAGAGGAGCCGTATCTGTACGTTGCGGGAGCATGATGCTACTATTTTCCCGGTGAATAGACCACGTGTGTGGTGTGTGTGTCACCTGAAGTCCAGAGCCAAGCGGACGTACTTGTTGATATGGAGTCGCCATTGCCTATGCTAATGCCGCACTTACTTCTAATACACGTGTATCTGCAACTTAACAAATACATTAAATGATGTGTACAACATACTTTCCTAGCGGTTAACAATCGCATGAGCAGCCAAAGAACTTTAGGATTTGCTATATACAGTTCAATCAGGTTACTGATATTTTGTGCCTTGAGAAGGGATATAAATTATACTCCGTAAAAAAATTCAAATTCAATGAGGCATCGTAAGAGACATTGCGCAAGTTAGATCCCGTCTATCAAACTCAAACAATCGGTAGAACATGTACAATGAACTACGGAGTACAAGATAGTAGGAAGCTCTAAGTCGGGGGTTTGCGCGTAGATAGTTTACTAAAGGTAGTTGTTGTAAAGATATACTATGACTGCTTTGCGTACACAAAAGCTATGCTGTCTAGTGTCTAGAGTTAATTGTGTTCCGTATAGATATACTTCCTCCATTCAACTCCACTCTACCAAAAAAAAATTTCACATTTACCGAGACGAGTTTTGCACGGTAAATATCGTTAGCTACGTGTTTGCAAAAATTATAAAAGTTAGATATTAATAATGTACTCGTAAAGACGAATCAAACAAGATCACACATGAATATATTTTTTACTTATATATTGGGAGAAAATTGCAATTATATGATCGCTTGTGAATAGTGTACAAAAAAAAAAAGTGGTAGAGTGGAGTTGAATGGAGGAAGTATGTCCAAGTGATGGGTCGCGGGTGTTACTCGTGATGTGTTATGCTGAATTACGTTGTAGACTTGTAGTGTACAACTTTTACGATCTATTTCTTCCTTCGTTTACAAGGTCTATTGTAAAAGTATTTTTATAGTATTAGTACTAGATTTCATGCTCAAGCGTTGCCCGGGTCATATCTTAATAGCTTTCAGGGTAATTGTCACGAGAATTATATATTCAAAAAAAAACTTCTTATTTTTGAAGTGGAAATAACTATCTACGTGTGTTAAGTTAATGTGTCCTGAACTCCCGAATAATATTATTAGAGTTGAAACGTAATCGAACCAATCTTGGTTTAGTTCTTAAGTGGCCCATTATGGATTAACAGGTTTCAAAATTTATCTGATTTAAAATGACCTTAACAACATACAACAATAATTTATAATAATTTTAATACTTAATAAAATAAATGAGCAATTGTCAATATATTTTCTTATACTTTGCAATGTTCCAAAGCTATTTTTGCTTTTCTCACTTTTTTTAAGTAGGAGTATTGGAGAAGAGTAGGATGTTGAGATGTTGAACACTTATAAAATTATTGTACATATTTAAACACTAAAGTTCGCTACACAATTACACATTTATTCATCTATTCATTTTAGTAATTACACTCTTTGAACGTAGATCCTAGAGTCACGTTGTACACTTTGTACCTATGGGAGGCTTGGGAGCTCATTATGTGATTAATAATCAAAAGTGGAATAGTACCGTCTCTATACAATTAGAATGGTTTTGGTTTTAACATCCACCAAATTTCTATAAAGTTTTTTAAATAATTAGACATGTTCTAATTTGTGTTGTATAAGAGGGTTTAACATAATGTCATATTCGCACATAAGTAAAATTAATGAATGTATTTATACATTGTTAGAGGAATCGAATGATATATTATTTTGATTTCTTACGTTAACAAAAAC
>JAIUZE010010317.1:0-25275 GCA_022085475.1 Heliosperma pusillum
CCAACATTGTGACTAGGGACAAAATACTAAGTTCGTCCTATTCACTTGAATAGGGTCCAACATTGTCTTACAATCTATTCGGATAAACAAAGTATAAAATTTAGTCAAAATATATAAAAGAGTTTATAATAAAACTTGAACAATGAACGCAATTATCATATATGAAATAATTAATACAACATTCAATTATTACATATTATATAATCTAAAGGAATCCTGGTACTCGTCTCAATCCCATTGTGACGACATGACCATCATGCTTAGCCTTTGATAAAGGCTTGGTTAAATGATCAGCAATGTTATCATCTGTCCCAATTCACCTTACAAATGTCAATTTCCTTTCTATCCACGTAATTCTCTAATTACATGATATTTCCTAAGTACATGTCTAGACTTATTACTAGACTTGGGCTCTTTAGCTTGAAAGATAGCCCCACTGTTATCACAATAAATCGTGATAGGATTTTTGGCAGCAAGGACTACTCCTAGTCCTTCCAGAAATTGCAGAATCCATACAGCTTCCTTTGCAGCTTCAGACGCTGCAAGGTACTATGCTTCTGTTGTAGAATCCGCTGTAACGTTTTGCTTGAAACTCTTCCAGCAAACAGCTCCTCCATTTATCATATAAACATAGCCCGATTGGGATTTCATATTATCCCTATCTGCCTGGAAACTGGCGTCCGTGTTACCCTTTACACGCAACGCAGTCTCACCTCCAAACACTAAGAACGAATCCTTGGTCCTTCTCAAGTACTTAAGGATTTTATTTACGGCTATCCAGTGACTCTCATCTGGATTGGCTTGGTAACGACGTGGCATGCTCAAAGCATATGCAACATCGAGACGAGTGCACATCATAGCATACATGATTGATCCAACAACGGATGCGTAAGGGATCAATTTCATGCGTTCAATCTCCTCAGGTTTAGTAGGGCACTCTGACTTGCTCAAAATGATCCCACTACCCATAGGAAGAAATCCTCTCTTAGAGTCTTTCATGTTGAACCGATCAAGATATTTATCAATATAAGTTTCTTGACTTAATGCTAGTTTCCTTGTAGATATATTCCTATAGATTCGGATACCTAAGATGCGTTGGGCCTCTCCTAAGTCTTTCATTTGGAAATGAATCCCTAGCCACTCCTTCGCAAAAGTGAGCATTGGAATATCATTCCCAATGAGTAGTATGTCATCTACATACAAGACTAGAAAAGTTACTTTACTCCCACTAAACTTCATGTATAGACATGGTTCCTCGACACTTCGAGTGAAACTATTTTGTTTAATTACATGATCGAAATGATGATTTCAACTCCTGGATGCTTGTTTAAGACCATAGATGGATCTCTTAAGTTTTCATGCCTTTTTAGGATTTGATGAATCCACAAAACCTTCAGGTTTTGTCATGTATACTTCCTCTTCTAGAATCCCATTCAAGAAGGCGGTTTTGACATCCATTTGCCAAATCTCATAATTATGAAATGCGACAATCGCTATGATAATCCTTATGGACCGAAGCATGGCGATTGAGGCAAAGGTTTCGTCATAGTGAAGACCATGAACTTGGGAGAAACCTTTTGCCACCAATCTAGCTTTGTAAACATCATTATGTTCATGTAGGCCGCTTTTGATCTTATAGATCCACTTACACTGATGAGGTCTTACCTCCTTAAGGTAAATCAACCAAATCCCATACTTGATTATCGTACATAGAATCCATTTCGGATTGCATGGCTCCTAGCCATAGCTTTGAGACGGGACTAGAAATGACTGCTTTGTAGGTAGTAGGTTCGTTACTTTCAAAAAGTAACACATTGTAGTCACCACCTTCCTCTATAATACCAACGTATCTATCAGGTTGATGACTAATTCTGCTTGACCTCCTAGGTTCCGAAGGAATGATGACCGCGTTAGACGAAGAGGGAACGTTTTCCTCTACGTCCTTTTCAGTTTGTGGCTCTTGGACTTCGTCAAGTTCAAATTTTCTCCCACCACGTCTTTTAGAAATAAAATCATTTTCTAAAAAGACTGCATCACGAGACACAAACACTTTGTCCTCGTGTTTATTGTAGAAGTAATAACCACGTGTTTCCCTTGGATATCCTAGAAATAGACATTTGTTGGATTTGGGTGCGAGTTTATCGTCAGACTTATTCTTAACAAACGCCTTGCATCTCCAAATTCTCATGAACGACAAATAAGGGACTTTCCCTGTCCATATCTCATATGGAGTCTTGTTTGCCGCTTTAGTCGGGCTTCGATTTAGTGAGAATATTGCACATAAGATAGCAAAACCCAAAAATAATCAGGAAGCTCTGTCAGACTCATCATAGATCGAACCATATCTAATAAATTTCGATTTCTCCTTTCGGCCACACCATTTAATTGAGGTGTGCCAGGAGAAGTCCATTGTGATACTATACCTCAATCCTTAAGGTGTGAATCAAATTCATTGTTCAAGTATTCACCACCACGATCGGATCGTAGTTCTTTAATCTTTTAATTCAATTGGTTTTCTACTTCATGTTGAAATTCCTTGAACTTTTCAAACGCATCACTCTTGTGCCTCATCAAGTAGACATACCCATATCTACTCAAGTCGTCGGTAAAAGTAATGAAGTAGTGATAACTACCTCTAGCTTGGAGAGTCATTGGGCCGCACACATCCTTATGTATAAGGCCTAAAACTTCACTTGCTCGTGTCCCTTTTCCCGTAAAAGGAGCACGAGTCATCTGAAAGTCCATAGACCTTAATTAGACTCCTCTAATTAGTTACTAAATTACTTGTTAATTTAGTATTTAATGATCTATGTAACATGCATGCAAATATAAAGACATTTATATAAAAGAAGAAATTTCCTCACATTGATATGGAAATTAAAGGGCATAACAAGAACTCCTTGTTGTTGTTCTTGAGCTATAAATATGGATGAACACAAGTAATCTCCAAACTAGAAGATCTCCTCTAAGTTGCACCAAGATGATACCAAATAATCTACTCTTATTATTAACTAGATAATAAGATAGATATTATACTACTAATATTAGAATATATTACTACACTAGTAATACTTAGTAAATATTAGTATATGAGAGTTTTTAGAGAGAATGTGAGTTTTGAGAGATGAATGATAAAATAAGCAAGAATGAAGAAGTGATAAAATGAACAACAATTGTTCTCTTTATAGCCAAGAGGGCCGGCCAAGTGATCACCAAAGAGTGATTTTTTTCTTCTTATTTTATTGCCATGCAAAGTGGTGGTGTGTTGTAGTGAGTAAAATGATTTTAGGTTTACTATTCATGTCATAATCACATGTTGCTTGTGAGTATGAATAAGAGCAACCATCATCACCATCCACTACACTATAACCGGCCATGTGAGCCTTATTTTGATCCATTTTGATTTTTGATATTTGTCCCCACAAATACTTATTAATCATATGCTTAATTATCTTGTATAATTAAGTGTTAATTTGATCATATAATAATTATATGACACAAATAAATGAATAATATGTACTTAATATTTTAAGTAATATTCTACCATTATATCAATATATAATGGGTCCCACAATGCTTAGTTAATTTATTTTACAACTCTTTGTAAAAATAATTAACTAATTACCTCTATCTCAAAACCTCAACTATTTTAGTAATTTAACAATTAATTACTAAGTTAAATCTTATTTAATTGTATTAAAATAAGATATAAATTTATTAGTCAATTATCGCATAATTGAAAAATAAACTTAATCGAATTTGAGTTCTTAACTCAATTTCTAACAATAAACTCTCGTACATATCGAATATATGTAATGGACTAATTAACTGTATCATATAAAAATAATTAGTTACTATTTGAATTTCATCCTTTAGGTATGACCGAAAGGGATCTGTTGATCACCGCCGTCATACGACAATAACGTCAAACTCTAGTTAGCCAACCGTTATTGATTTACGTTAATCAACTGACTAATCATATATATAGTCAATAAATATCCCAATTATATTCCTTAATAAGATTTATTATGTGGCGCACTATTGTGGAGGACACCTACTCCAACAATCTCCCACTTGTCTGACACAAGTGTGCGTCACCGATTCTCTTGTCTTTTTATCACATCTCCCACTCAACGCAAGGTGTCTTTCAGGTCGCACTTGCGATTGACAATATCTCGAGTGGTTTTCTCGATAGGGAGAGTAACTGTCTGACCGGAAAATCTACCATAGATCTCTTTCCGAGCGTGGCCACGCATTTACAGTAACTACTCCTCGAGTTGCCTAAAGATGTTTTTACCCAACGTGGGTGGACAATTCCTGTTGATCCATCTACTCTGTATGATGCAGATCACCATGATCCAGAAGAAGTCCATCGGCCTCCTTTTACGGCACGACCTAGAACATCAACCAAAACCAATTGGAAACTGCACCGACTCAGATAGACGGTCGCCAGTCAAAAGAATCGACTTATAGGAATAAGATAGAAGACCCTGCCACGACCAGGCATCAAATAATTGATGTAAGGGTCTCTACAATGTCACTGTCCGACAGAGTGTCATACAGTCTGTCTATGTAAACGACCAGTCATCTCCATGACCCCATGGTGCTGAACCAACCATCGATCGACTTACAATCTAGTCACTTCGAGACGTCACCTCATTGAGTGACTAAGGACAAAATACTAAGTTTGTCCTATTCACTTGAATAGGGTCCAACATTGTCTTACAATCTATTCGGATAAACAAAGTATCCAATTTAGTCAAACTAAATAAAAAGTTTATAATAAAACTCGAGCAATGAATGCAATTATCATATATGAAATAATTAATACAACATTCAATTATTACATATTACATAATCTAAAGGAATTCTGGTACACGTCTCAATCCCATTGTGACGACATGACCAACATGCTTAGCCTTTGACAAAGGCTTGGTTAAAGGATCAGCAATGTTGTCATCTGTCCTAACCTTACAAATGTCAATTTCCTTTCTGTCCACGTAATCTCTAATTACATGATATTTCCTAAGTACATGTCTAGACTTGTTACTAGACTTGGGCTCTTTTGCTTGAAAAATAGCCCCCACTGTTATCAAAATAAATCGTGATAGGATCTTTGGCAGTATGGACTACTGTTAGTCCTTCCAAAAATTTGCTGACTCCTACGCTTCTTTGGGCAGCTTCATACGCTGCAAGGTACTCGGGCTTCTTGTGATCCGCTGAACGCTTTGCTGAAACTCTTTCAGCAAACAGCTCCTCATTATCATATACAAGTAGCCCGGATTGGGATTATCATACATCCCTATCTGTTTGGGAACCTTGCATCTTCTGTGTAAACCCTTTACACGTAACTCATTCTCGCACTCCAAACACTAAGACCGAATCCTGGTCCTTCTCACGTAACTTAAGGATGTTTCTTTACGGGCTATCAAGTACGTCTCACCCTGGATTGCTTGGGTAACGACTTGTCATGCTCAAAGCATATGCAACGTCGGGACGAGTGCACATCATAGCATACATGATTGATCCAACGGCTGAAGCGTAAGGGATCAATTTCATGCGTTCAATCTCCTCGGTTTTCGTAGGGCACTCTAACTTGCTCAAAGTGATCCCACTTCCCATAGGAATAAAGCCTCTCTTAGAGTCTTTCATGTTGAACCGATCAAGAATCTTATCAATATAAGTTTCTTGACTTAATGCTAGTATCCTTTTATATCTATCCCTATAGATCCGGATACCTAAGATGCGCTGGGCCTCTCCTAAGTCTTTCATTTGGAAATGTATCCCTAGCCACTCCTTTACAGAAGTGAGCATTGGAATATCATTCCCAATGAGTAGTATGTCATCTACATACAAGACTAGAAAAGTTACTTTACTCCCACTAAACTTCATGTATAAACACGGTTCCTCGACACTTCGAGTGAAACCATTTTGTTTAATTACATGATCGAAACGATGATTCCAACTCCTGGATGCTTGCTTAAGACCATAGATGGATCTCTTAAGTTTGCATACCTTCTTAGGGTTTGATGGATCCACAAAACCTTCAGGTTGTGTCATGTACACTTCCTCTTCTAGAATCCCATTCAAGAAGGCGGTTTTGACATCCATTTGCCAAATCTCATAATTATGAAATGCGGCAACCGCTAAGATAATCCTTATGGATCGAAGCATGGCGATTGGGGCGAAGGTTTCGTCATAGTGAAGACCATGAACTTGGGTGAAACCTTTTGCCACCAATCTAGCTTTGTAAACATCATTATGTTTATCTATGCCACTTTTGATCTTATAGATCCACTTACACTGAAGAGGTCTTACCTCCTTAGGTAAATCAACCAAGTCCCATACTTGATTGTCGTACATAGAATCCATTTCGGATTGCATGGCTTCTAGCCATAGCTTTGAGTCGGGACTAGAAATGGCTGCTTTGTAGGTAGTAGGTTCGTTACTTTCAAAAAGTAACACATTATAGTCATCCCTTCCTCTATAATACCAAGGTATCTATCAGGTTGATGACTAATTCTGCTTGACCTCCTAGGTTCCGAAGGAATAATGACCGTACCAGACGAAGAGGGAACGTTTTCCTCGTCGTCCTTTTCGGTTTGTGGCTCTTGGACTTCATCAAGTTCAAATTTTCTCCCACTCTGTCTTTTAGAAATAAAATCATTTTCTAAAAAGACTGCATCACGAGACACAAACACTTTGTCCTCGTGTTTATTGTAGAAGTAATAAGCACGTGATTCCTTTGGATATCCTACGAAAAGACATTTGTCAGATTTGGGTGCGAGTTTATCGTCAGACTTATTCTTAACAAAAGCCTCGCATCCCCAAATTCTCATAAACGACAAATAAGGGACTTTCCCTGTCCATATCTCATATGGAGTCTTGTTTGCCGCTTTAGTCGGGCTTCGATTTAGTGAAAATATTGCAGATAAGATAGCAAAACCCCAAAAATAATCAGGAAGCTCTGTTAGACTCATCATAGATCGAACCATATCTAATAAAGTTCGATTTCTCCTTTCGGACACACCGTTTAATTGAGGTGTTCCAGGAGGAGTCCATTGTGATACTATACCACAATCTTTTAGGTGTGAATCAAATTCATTGTTCAAGTATTCACCACCACGATCGGATCGTAGGGTTTAATCTTTTTATTCAATTGGTTTTCTACTTCATTTTGAAATTCTTTGAATTTTTCAAAAGCATCACTTTTATGCCTCATCAAGTAGACATATCCATATCTACTCAAGTCGTCGGTAAAAGTAATGAAGTAGTGATAACCACCTCTAGCTTGGATAGTCATTGGACCGCATACATCCGTATGTATAAGTCCTAATACTTCACTTGCTCGTGTCCCTTTTCCCGTAAAAGGAGCACGAGTCATCTTGCCTAGAAGACAAGATTCGCATACGCCATAAGATTCGTAATCGAATGGTTTGAGTACTTTAGATGAAACAAGTCTCTTTATGCGTCGTTCGTTTATGTGCCCTAAACGACAATGCCAAAGGTATGATTGATTAGGTTCACCTGTTTTGAGCTTCTTGTTTTCTGCATGATAGACCTCTTTTGCAATATCTAGAACATAAATACCTCCAATAGAAATGGCCTCGCCATAAACCATTTCATTAAATGAAAAAGTACAACAGTTGTTCTTAATGCAAAATGAAAATCCTTCCATGTCTAACACGGAAATGGAGATAATGTTCTTGGTAAGAGTTGGTACATAATAGCAATTATTTAAATACAACTCTAAACCATTAGGCAAAAGAAGAACGTAGGTGCCCATGGAAACTGCGGCTACCTTAGCTCCATTTCCCATGCGCAGGTCCACGTCACCCTTGGCTAGTGCTTGCGCGTCCTTCAGCCCCTGTACATGATTACAAAGGTGAGAACCACAACCGGTATCAAATACCCAAGAAGATGTACTAGCAAAGTTAATATCTATCATTTAGAGTGATGAAAGAATTTTACCCGACGTTGTCACACAACCGTCCTTCTTGTCTTTCAAGTACTTGGGGCAATTGCGTTTCCAATGCCCTTTGCCATTACAATAATAGCAATCCGCCTCCGCTTGTTTGTTGACCTTGGGCTTGGACTTATAAAAGACCTTGCCCTTTCCCTTGCCAACCTTTTTGAAAAGAGTCTTACCCTTTCGTTTGTCCTTCTTCACTCCAAGGTTCATGTTCTTAAATCGATTCAAAAGAACATCCTTGGTTTCACTCCCACTAGCCTCCATGTCCTTCTCTGCTTGGGTGAGGAGTGCATGGAGTTCATGGAAACTCTTTTCCATGTTGTTCATGTTGTACTTCACCCTAAAGTGGTTGAACTTTGGTGTGAGTGAATGAAAGATTCTACCCACCACTAGCTCCTAAGGAATCTTTCACCCTAGTCGCTCTAAGGTGTCGGCATGCTCAACCATTTTGAGCACGTGTGGGCCAAATTATTGGCCCTTTTGGAGCTTAGTCTCAAAAATTTCGTGGTAGCCTCATATTGGAGAATTTTAGGGGCTTGTGAAAACATTGATGTTATCCTCGTGAATATCCCATATGCATTGAGAGATATCAATTGGAGTTTGAGTTTGGGTGAGATGGACCAAATCAAGACATTCTTGATGTTATTGGCAACCTTCAAATAAAGGTCATATTAGGCCCGAACCGCCGAGGTCGACCTTGACCCGGGTTCGGTGGGAGGGGCTTCGACCAAGTAGCGAAGCACGTTATCGGATATCGCGCCGCTCTTGATCGTTGATTCCCATTCAACAAAGTTAATCCCGTCATCTTTTAGGACACATTTGTCCATGACGGACCTCAACCATGAGTCCCTACCCAAGGTTGTGGTGTTCCATGATGTTGACATATTCGAATATGGTTACTACAACAAAAAGAAATATATAAACATTCATTTTTATGAAAATTTACTTGAAAAACATTTTAACAAGTTTAGCATTTATATAATGACCCCTCACTAAATTAAATAAATGATTCCAAGACCCATCTTTAAATAAAAATAGTCATCGTATGCTACCCTTATCTAAAAATGGTAAGTCATTACTTGACTAATTCTACCCCTAGAACTCTTGGTTGACGGATTTCAACTAAATCCATCTCCTAGTCCCAAGATAACGCTTATCTCGTTGAGTCCAATCCAATTTTGGCTTGTGATCGTATCACCATACTTACCCGAGGTAAAAAGGGACCCACGAGCGTGGAAGCCCTAATGAACACGGGATTCATAGGTGTTTCTAATTGGTAAGGCTAATCTCAATTTTTTTTTAAATATGCGAGAGATCTTGTCAATTTAGTCATTAATTCCCTATAAGTGAACTAAATCGGTGAATTGTGAATAACGTTGAGTTGACAAAAAAGGAAACATAAAATGCATGTGAGACGATTTTGGCATGAGCGGAAATAAAGCAAGCAACCAAGCAACGGAAAAATTCTAGTATGGCCACCTAGCTAATCAAATTAACTAGATAATTACAAATTCGGAAACCAACTCCTTGGTCCATTGCCTCTTCACTTGGAACGCCTTCAAAAAATGGCACCGTTTTGAGGGAGTCACCGGTCTTCATATTAAATAATTACAAATATACAAATATACAAATTCCTATTATACAATTATTCTATAAAATGAAACTATTAAATATTACAAACCGGCGATACAAGATCGCAATAAAAGTTACAACCAAACCGTTTATTCCCTTACATTACGGGTAATAACGATTAAAAATAACTAGGTCATACTAGGTACAAAATTTGCATAAATTATTAAATAAATGACATTCATTCATTCAACCATAAATAAAATAAATTGCTGCAAAATTCATGCCAAAATCGCCCTAAACACATTCATGCTCATTGTATCTCGATGTTACAGGATTTATTGATTTTTAACCATAAAAAAAAAATCAACATTTAAATCTCATTTAAATTCAAACTAATTATCTAAACTGTTTTATAACTCAAAATTAGTTCGATTTGATTTTATTTGCTAAATATAACGGTTGAATCATAACTTTTATAAAATAAACCCAAAATAAAATATAAACATCATAAAAATTTGAAACCAAAATTTTTTTACATTCTGGAACATTCCCAGGAACACAAAAAATAAAAAATATTTGCCCAAAAATTTGAATTAATGTTATGAAAAAACAACTTTTTATTTAACGGTTTTATCAAATAAAACTCATTAAATATAGTAAAATAGTAAAACAAATTACGAAACTTCACCAAGATGATAACAATCAGAATTTAAAAATGTACTAAAAAATTTCATGACCAGAAAAGGACGTTTCAATTTTATGAACATTATAATCTCATATTATCGACTTTTATCTCATAAAAATCAACAAACTTGAAATACTTAATTAAAAGTCACGAAAGTTTACATAGAGTATTTAAGACATGCATGTGAGATCATATTAAAATTTGATGGCCAGAATCAACATGCAACTATTTTTATTTAACTTTTAACATAAAAAATGCATATTAACTCGGTTTAAAAGCTAAAAATAAAAATAAATAGCAAATCAATCCCTAAAATCATGAAATTTGACCATAAACATTTTGATGTCAGTAGATATACATGCAGCAAATATGTTCGTCCAAATCATATTTTAACTCAAATTTTTGATTTATTAGTTATCTTATAACTTTAATAAAAATGACCAAAATGAACATGCATGCTACAAGCTAGCTCTGATACCACATGAAAGTCCATAGACCTTAATTAGACTCCTCTAATTAGTTACTAAATTACTTGTTAATTTAGTGTTTAATGATCTATGTAACATGCATGCAAATATAAAGACATTATATAAAAGATGAAATTTCCTCATATTGAAATGGAAATAAAATGGGCACAATAAGAACATCTTCTTATTGTTCTTGAGCTAATGTAGGAAATGATCCTCCAACAATCTTCAAATAAGAAGACCTCTTTCTAGTTGCACCCAAGATGTACCCAAATAATCACTAGTACTATTAACTAGATAATAATAGTGATATATCTTAATATTATTAATATTACTACCTTAGTAATATATATGTAGTATAATATTAATTTTAGACAGTTTTAGTGAGAAGGTTGAAGTTTAGAAAGAGGTAGAATAATCACCCAACCAAGTAGTAAAATGAGAACAACTACTGTCCTATTTATAGGCAACATGGTCGGCCATAATGCTCTACATGAGCAAATAATTTATTCAATTTTATTCTCATGCAATGTAGTAGAGTGTAGTAGTGTTTGTAATGATTTTGGTATGCATGATATGTCACTATCACATGGTGACTTGTGTGCATGAACAAGAACAACCATCATCACTACTACTACTGCCATAACCGGCCACATGTGGCTCATTATGGTCCATTTTGATTTTTGATATTTGTCCCACAAATACTTATTAATCACATGCTTAATTATGTTATATAATTAAGTGTTAATTTGATCATATAACAATTATATGACACAAATTAATAAACAATATGCACTTAATCATTTAAGTGATATTTTACCATTATATTAATATATAACGGGTCCCATAATGCTTAGTTAATTTATTTTACAACTCCTTTGTAAATATAATTAACTAATTACCTCTACCTCAAAATATATGTAAAACCTCAACTAATTTAGTAAATTAACGATTAATTACTAAACTAGATCTTATTGAATCATATTAAAATAAGATATAAATTTATTAGTCAATTATCGCATAATTGAAAAATAAACTTAATCGAATTTGAGTTCTTAACTCAATTTCTAACAATTAACTCTCGTACATATCGAATATATGTAATGGACTAATTAACTGTATCATATACAAATAATTAGTTACTATTTGGATTTCATCCTTTAGGTGTGACCGAAAGGGATCAGTTGATCACCGCCGTCATACGACAATAACGTCAAACTCTAGTCAGCCAACCGTTATTGATTTACGTTAATCAACTGACTAATCATATATATATAGTCAATAAATATCCCAATTATATTCCCTAATGAGATTTATTATGTAGCGCACTATTGTGGAGGACACCTACTCCAACAAATTAAACTAATTAAACTTAAACAATAAATTATAACATTGAAACTTAAACTCATTAAACTAATTAAACATAAATAAAAATGGGGCAAGGGAAGGTGGCAGTCCGGCGCCGGGAGAGCAGCCAGGGGGTGGGGCCAGGGGATATTTTTCGGCGAGAAGAAAGAAGGGCAAGGGGAAGGGGAAAAGGAGGAAGGGGAAGGGGGGAGAAGTGTGATGCACGGGTTTCGCGATCCTTTTCAAAATGCGATACACGGGATACCATTGATGGAGAAACGAGGGATAAGCGTGAAAACACGCATTTGTGGAGTCGCCACCAACTTTTGTGGGAAGTTGGAACTGTTCGAATACTTTATGTCATGTCAAGACACAAAGTAATGACATAAACACTAAGTACTCGTTAACCTTAACATTCTATGTCTAGAATGACTCTCGTGGATGCCAATGAACGCGGATGTTCACAGAGATCTGGAGTAAGGGGTGAGGGTACGTATTAGGAAGTTCTTTAATTGAACTCCTAATCTCGCCCGCCTCTACTAATGATTAGGGAAACTCTTCTGTTATCGATATGTAGTCGGTTAAATGCATGCAATGCAACATCCACGTTTTAATCCTAACCTGTGAATTTAGACTATGTCGGTGAACATGTAATTTAGCAATCAATTAGGTTGATGTAGGATATAAGATTCAATTGCATGTGAGAACAATTAATTAATTCATAGAATGATTACAAGAGATTGAAATAAATTACAAAAGAACAAATATTAGAATGGATTTCATGATCTATGTCGGAAATATGTTTGAAAGATTTGAAGAAAAGGAAAAGAATTAATAAAACCAAACGAATTAGATTAACATCGATAATATAATTAATAGTCGAGTAATTTAACGAATTAAACTACGTCGAAGCGAATCAAGAAGATCAGAGACAAAAACCTGCCCGGAACAGGCGCAGCAGACACTGCGTCCTCTGAAGAAGGCGCATGGGTTTGTGCGTCTGTTTCTGAGTTGGGTTCTGGCCGTGAATCCAGAATCGCAATCAGTTATGTTCGTTGGTGATGTACGATTTATTACGGATCTATAAGTCAAATGGAAGTGATTTAATTGATTTTAACAATACTAAACTATATCAAAGACGAATCTAAGGACTAGATATGAACGAATCTAACCTCTAAAAACACAATATGGTAGATGACAAAAACCCACTAATATTGACTATTAGGGATCTAAATCAAGAACTAGATAAATAAATATGAAGTAATGTTAAAAGGTAATTTACGAAAGACTAAAAATAAAACAAAGGTTTGAAAGCGGTTTTAACATGAATCCGACATGAATCTTACATAATTTATACAATACAAAAGATAAAATTACAAGACGAGATTATTACACCCTCAGACTTACATGTTGACGAAAAGAGATATGAACTAAAGTTACGTTTTAGCGACAGCTCGACTCGAATGCAAAGAAAGTGCCCTCGTAAGAGGATCGATTGATTAATTAAGATTGATTATTGTTGAGTTGGTCAAATTGGTAGGTCAATGCAATAACGTGACGGAAACTCAGAAGGATCTGAGCTTACGTGGTCGATTGATCAAGCACGTAGTTGTCAAAATGCTTAGAGCAAGGTCTAGAATGCAAAGAGAGAGAAAATAAGGGGCGGAACACTCGCGTGCCTTAAAAGTGCGCACGAAGCTCTCCTTAAATAGGGAAAAATCCGAAGATTCCTTGGAAGAGGCGCAGCTCCTGCTGCGTCATTTCCCGAGCAGTTTCCTCCTTTGAAAGAAAGATTTCCGCGTTTCTATTATGGAATTGCGGTAGATCTCGAATACTCTTTAATAAAATACAGATATATTTTACGAAGAAGGATAAGTTTTGAAATATTAAAATATCCGGAATATTCTCGAGAGTTCAGGCACGGTTTTAAAAGATGGTTTATAGAAAATGAAGCGGTGTTTGACCCGGACTCCAAAATGACTCTAATGACTGTCAAAACAACCGTATCAACACGTAGATGACGACCAAGGGGTAGACACATGTGTTTGAGCTACCACTTGACGATAAAAATTTATGAATTGTCATAAAACGTTCCGCGTACCAACATGCGGCCCAATCATCATTGGGTGGTTGGCGGAAGGTGTAGATTCGCGGCATCTACAGAGCCCCCACTTTGACTGAGCCTTGGACAAGGCAAAAGTCAAAGTATAGCCATCAGGTCAATCGAAAATTACAACGTGACGACTATGGCGACGCGAGGCGGTTCAAGGAGACTTAACCAAGGACCTGTCGTCGGGAACATTTTAAAGTCTGTGGACTGTCGGGGAGAGTTATTAAAAGTCCATTAGACTACGTACGAAAGCTAGCCAACCATAAGAAGGAGTCATACCTGAGCATTTTCTTATGAGGTTGCGATGTGAGGCTCGCCAACCGTCTGAAAAATATTTGTAATAAGGCTCGCAAGTCGCTGGGGATAAGATGCGTAATATATGAAGCTCACCAGCCGCTGGGGATATGGTGCGTAATGAGGCTCGTTAGCCGCTATATGTGAGAATCTGCCAGTCTCTTTCTTCAAGTGAACTTTCGTTGGGTAAATTATGTTAAAACTTGATATATGGAAGATTCCGTCAGGATTGAATTATTCCGGGAATTTGCTCGGTTGTGGCGAACAAACATCTTGAGGATAAAAAATGGGCCCACGGATTGTATATCTGGAAAGAACGGGTCTCTGCTGGGATGATGTGACGGTTCTGAAATCGGCCGAGGCACGGGTCTCGCAAATAAAAGTACCAAAGTATGAAAAAATAGAAGTCGGAGAAGAGGCGCATAAGACTTGGGCCTACAAGTACGAACTTGTAACCAAATTTTAAATTTAGGGGAAACATTGCTGGGGAAAGGGCGCACCAAGAGCTGCGACCTTTGGAAGAGGCGCAGCTATTGCTGCATTCCTTCCCGAGCTTCTTCATGTCTGATAAAAGACGGGATCAGACGGAGGCATTTTCATTCATCCGAAATCACAAAACTCGAATTAAACTTTCAAAACTCAACCAAACTTGTTGAAATCTTGATCGAATTACTCTATAAGCCATGGCAAATCGAGGTATGCGTTCTAATCTCGCTTTAATCCCTTATATTTGATTGATTTTGATTTCAAAATTAGGGTTTACTTCCCCCAAATAGCTCAAAAATTAGAACTAGCACCTATTGGAGCTTTGTTTGTTAGAAATTGACATTAGGAATGAGCAATTGGCCTTGTTAGGAACATAGCCATGTATTTGTTTTTCGTTTTTCGTCGAATTTTAAACATATGAGACGGATACTCGCTTAACTGAAAACCGCTTCGAATACCCCTTTACGGTAGCTCATTTTGGATGAAACTTGGTGTTCTAAAACCCTTATGTAGTGGGTAAACTTGTTGTAGCGTTATATTTTCAGTTTGCGACGGTTTCTGGATAACGCTTTTCTATGGCATAACCGCTATTATAGGGAAATGCTGTCGAACGTTCAACTTAAATCCAAAATTAATCTTTGAATTTAGACTTGAGTTGACCCCTATCCTACGTGCGTAGTCCGGCTTTCGAAAGAACGGTCAAAGATGACCAAAAAACTTCTTGAAAATGATTTGAAACGGCTTAAAATGTGCTTGACATGTTTCAAACCGCTGAGGATTTGCTTGAAATGTTTGACACGTTTGAATCATTGACATGTGCAGGTGACATTCCTTCTACGTCCGGGAGAGTTCCCATGGACATAGATCTTGAGCCTTCTTCTTCTTGTGTGGGAGAAGATATACAAACCGAGGTGGTGCAGGAGACTGGGACAGCTGAGGATGACGTTCCGAGGATGATTACCACGGGACGAGGTGGACACCATTTGGCGGGTGCCCCTGAGTGGGCTGAGAAATGGGATGGTAGACATCTCATTTGGGCAGCGGAGAGCCACGTGTCTTACAGGACGACACGGAGTATGGTAAGCCTTGGTGTTGATTTGTCATTTTCCATATCCGAATGCCATTTGTTTTATCATATAAAATGCTAAACGACTTTCTTGATTTGAATTGCAGGAGGCCGGGAACATGAGGTCCTTTTCCGGCTATAAAACCATGATGGAGGCGTACGAGAAGTTGACTGAGGAGGAGAACGCCCTTATTGGGGGAGAAGCCTTCAGAGAGTTTGTCCGAGCCTGGAGGTCGATTAGGGCGATGAAGATTCGGGCTAACCTTTGCCTAATTCGAGCCTTCTTGGATCGTCACAGGGATACGACTTCAACCTTCGATATGCTTTTTGGGGAGGTCAGAGTCACCTTGGAGGATTACGACAATATTTCTGGTTTGCCGTGTGGAGAGGAGAGCTTGGTGTGGCCGTCGGTGGCCATGAGGGTCGACTCGAAGGAGGCGAGACATCTGACAGGTTGGAACCTGCTGGCAGGGGCGGCTACTCTTCCTGGGTTGCTCTTATGTTAGAGACTACTTCACAGGTAAGACTCCGACGAGAGTAAGGATAGGTGGAGAGATGATGGCTCCACCTACTTGTACAGCTGCGCAGAGGGCTCGGCTTTGGTTGTGGGGGTTCTTGTCTTTGATTTACTTCGGAGAAAAGGGGGAGAGGCTATCGACGAAGCTTCTTCCTTTCCTTTCTGATTTGAGTAGCCTAGGTCGTTGGGACTAGGTTACTCCTGGCTTTGCGGTCCTTACTCGTTAGATGAGGACCATAATCAGGCCGGAGCTGATGGAGAAGGGACTTCTCATGCTACGGTCGGTCCTGGACTCTTGATGGAGGTATGAACCTTCCTTTAAACCTTATTAAAAGATCAATAACCTTGTTTTGATTGAAAGATCTATATTTGACTTTGACATTGATACTGTTATTACCTTTTTTTTTGCAGAGGTGGATGTACTCCTACTTTCCAGGTTTCGCTCCCAAGAGGACGGAGCCTGAACTGAGGGCATACCCGGTTGTGAGGGACTGGGTGGTGTGCCGTAAGAAGAGTCAGCGTTCTTTTTATGATGTCTTTAGGGGGGCGTGAACGCCCTGCAGCTGGAGCACGTAAGTATCTCCGACTACTTTCTTTTCATTTTGGAAAAAGATCATAAGGAATGATCATTCGTCTTATCATCATCTAGATCTGGATCATAGATATGACCCCTTCCTTTCTTGTTTTAAAACTGGATCATAGGAATGACCCCTTACTTTCTTTATCTCAGTGGGTTCCGAGGCCTTGGGTTGACTACCTGGACGCACCAGCTTTTGTGGCTGAGGTCCTACGTCTCAGGAGCTCAAGTCGGCTGCTGCTGAGAACGCCCATCGGACCCGTGTGGTACTTGGGCGAGCGTTTGACTCGGCACTGCTCTCATGAGTTTTTTACGGTCCCCATCGATCCTCTAGGGTCGATGTTTAGGGAGCCTTCTGACACTGAGAGAGAGGTTGACTTCGCTGGTGTGAGCGGAGACAACCTCCTTCATTATGACGAGGTTTACCCAGGGTTTGTTCGTCGGAGATTGGCGTAATGGCCGATTGTGGTAAGCATTGCTTGCTTCTTGTTATATTGAACTTTGATAAATGATAATTTACTTGTTTGATGAATCATTTGATCTTTGTAGGAGATCGAGGTGCCAGGCGTCGAGCCCCCAGCTTACCCCGAGGTGATCGATTACACGGACGCGGCTGGCTCGACGACAGTTTCGGAGCTTCGTGAGTTCAACACGGCGGTAACCGATGATGGGTTGGAGGAGTGGGAGCACCTCGTGAGAAGGGTGAGCTTCCAATCCATGACCATCTTTGTTGCATAGGAATGCATTTTTTTAACCTTTTTATGTATTTGAATGTAGGTGGCCCCGTCTCGGCATGTTGCGCTGTGGAGGGTGGCCAACCGGTTGCGGGATACGGCCGTTGACGCACTTGCAGGTGGCCGGGACCGACAGGTAGGAACCTATCATTTATTGCTGCATTTTTGTGTTTTTTTTAAATGAAATGGTTGACTGAAATGAGGCATTTCTTTTGCAGAGAGCCTTGGAGCGTGAGCTGGTAGAGTCTCGGGCGGAGGCAGCGGAGTCTCGAGAGGATATAACTCGTTTGTTGAGGGAGCTGGAGGCCCGGGATGCCGAGATTACTGCCCTCGAGATTCAAGATGGGCTCACTAGCGATGAGGATTAGCCGTCTTTATTTTGTTTGTAGACTTTAGATAATTTGAACTTTGTTTTGAATTTGTTGTACATTTGGATTTGTTTTCGAGCAAGAACCCCCAGTTTCGAATTTGATTTTAGGGCGAGAGCCCCTTGTCTTGCGTATATTCCTTTTTGGACTTTGTTACGACGGCCTGAGTGCCTTTGCTGGAAGATATCTTCTGTTCCTGCAGGTTAGCTTAAAGACATGTTTGGTAGCTGACGGTTTTCTGCCGTCATGCAGCCGGAATAGAATTTAGATAAATTACATGTAGTATATAACAAGTAATCTACTCAAACATTTTACATGTGACATAGCGGTAGCCTAAACTAGCGCGGAATGAGTGCCTGAATATGACGAAATGCGAAAAAATGTATGAAAATGTAAAAAAATATGAACGACAGTGGGGAGGGTTACCCCCTAAAAAAGAAAAGAAAAGAAATATATAAGTTTAGAAAAAAATGGAAATGAGATGATTTTTCTAAAAAAGAAAAGAAAAGAAAATGAATAAGCGTGCGTGATTGGCGAAAATGTCGATTATCGTCAAGAAAAACGGAACCCCGGTTAGGATTAGGAAATCCAAAAAAAACTAAGTAACTCAGCATATTTTCCGAACCCATAGCCTATAGAAATAGGAAATCATAGATGAACACGAATTAAGAAGGTGCAAGAGCTGGAAACTCTGAGAAAAGGGCATGAGGAAGAGGCACAGCAAGAGCTGCGACTCTTCGAAAGGGCGCAGCTGTTGCTGCGTCATTTTCTTGGCTGATTAGACCTCGATTAAAATTAGGAAAAGACGAATATTATATATAGCGAGCTCGGTTGAAGATTTTATTCATAAAATTCTTCCAACAATCCGTCTCTCATATAAAAATTCTCAAATCTAAAAAAAACTTGCAATATAATGGATGCCTTTGAAAACCGTCTCAAAGAATGGGCAAATGAGTTCACCTATGTTGAGAAACGTGACATGGGTGCCTACAATCTAGGGACGATCTTGATTTTAAAGTTGGTGAAAGTAGTAAGACCCTCCCTAGATACATGTCTTGAGTACTGGGACCCTAATTTACATGTATTTGTCTTTCATAGAGGCGATAGTTGTCCCTTCCTTGAAAAAATTGCTGCAATTGGAGGGTGGGACCCGGAAGAAGCACCAGTTATACCCCTTAGCTCCCAAGGGTATAAAAACAAGTTTAGGGACCTCCTTGGGTTGACCAAAGCTGAGGTAGACCGCCTTGTAACCTCAAGGGGTGTCCGCATGCATGATTTTCTGAGTCGGTTCATAAATAGGTATGACCCTTCTTTGTCATATGTTGCAAGGCGTAGGGCCTTTGGGTTTTTCCTTTTGCATAGCTACATCTTCCAAGGGCACATTGACAAGGAGATGAAAGGGATCCTCTTTTCTTGAGCTTGGTGGAGCAAATGGAGCTGCGCAAGAGCCCAGCTTGCCTTTGCCTAGGAGAGATCGTTCTTGGCCTTGATAATAGAAAGGCTAACCGCGAGCTTCCATATCTGGGGAGTCCCGTCATCTTGCAAGTAAGAATCCTGATTTTCTTTCCTTCTTTTTTTGTCTTATTTTTTTTTTGTCTTTCTCTCATTTTTTTTTCGTCTTTCTTTTTTTTTTGGTCTTTTTTTTTGACATTCTTGCTTGCTTGCTCCAGATATGGTTGATGGAGCGCCTGCGATTAACCAAACCCCCAGTTAATGTTCAAGGATATCGTGCGCGCTTGATTACCATGAGGACTAGGCTCTATATGGTTGACTGCACCAGGATTCCGAACTATTGGGAAAATAAGCTGAAAGGTGAAGGTGGCCCTTTGATCCGATGGACTCTGCCATGGTGGCACCTTAGGTCGGTTACTGGATCATCCTCTTTAGATCCAATTCGGGCACTTCGCATTCTTGGCTTGGAATTCATGGTATGCATCTTTCCTGAAAGATTGGTGAGGCAAGCTGGCCTTAAACAGAGGAACCCAAGATTTGACACTATTCCTCAAAATGCCTTGGCTCATACTGCTGAGTCATGTAGGGAGTGGGCCACGAGATGGGTACAAAGGAATATGTGGTTCATACCCTCTCATGTTGGCTTTCTATGGGTATCTGACTCATATCTCATATGGAGGAAGGCTACTCTTCTGGAAGAGCGCGAGAAACTAAGAAAGCGCGAGCCTGTGGATTGCAAGATCTATGAATCTGGTAATGAAAGATCGGAATACTTGACTGAAGGGGAGGAAGAAGTCGGATTCCTAGTAATGCATCCAACGAAGAGGTCGAGGACTAATCCTGCTGCAAGAGTGGTGATTGATAGACACGGGAAAGCAAGACTGCGAGAAAGATCTTTGATAATCAGGTCTGAGGTAACGCATGAGCATCCGGATCGCAGTCGAGACAAAAATTGTTAGAAAGATGACAAAGGCAAAGGGAAGACGAAAGAGTAGCCTTAGTCTGTTTTTTATTAGGTAGTAGTATTATTATTTTTTAGTTGTAATAAAAGATGGGATTTTTAGAATCCTAGCTTAGCTTTATTTTCATTGTTTTATATTATGTAAAATATTACTACTATTGGAATAATGAATAAAGATTAAAGTAGTTAAGAAACTAAAGAGTTTTTCTTTCTATTATTCTTGTCGAATTTCAAGTGCAAATGAAAATATCCTTCTATTCACATTTCAAAAATAATAGTTAGGTTGAATCCTGTAAAAATGAAATCAAACCCCGCGCATAGTTCGAAAAAATGTAAAAGAATAATTGTTCGAAGCAAGAGCTTGTAATGAACTTAGAAAAAGGGTAGCATGTGCTTTACTTACTCCCAAAAGAAACACAATTCGATTTATTTAATGACATGAGGATTATCCTAATGTCAAAATGCAAGAGCATAGCGACATTAAATTCAACTAGCCCAGGGCCGGTTTTATTTCGTGTCGCATGAGCGGCACGTGATGTTCATGCATGGTGCGTTTTTCTAGTGTATATCTAGGGTAGTACGGTTTCAACTGGTCTAGGTTGGTAGGGTTAGCGACTTCATTCCCGTCTAGGTCTTTGATTTTAACTGCACCCCTTGAGAATATGGATTTGACTAAGAAAGGTCCATCCCAGTTAGGTTTGAACTTTCCTCGTGGATCGATAGGTAAGAGAGCTCTGACTGATTTGAGCAATAATTAAAGTCCTAGACCTCTAATTAGACTCCTCTAATTAGTTCATTAAATTACTTTAACTTAATGATTTAGGATCTAGTTATCATGCATGCAAATATAAAAGTATAAAAGAAAAGATAAGACGAAAATATCCTTACATGGGGTATTTTCGGTTCAATATGGGGCACAATAAGAACTCCTTCTTATTGTTCTTGAGCATGTATATAGTGGATGATCCTCCATAAAATAACCTCCAAAGTAGAAGGTCTCCTTCTTGTTGCACCCAAGATTAAACCCAAACTAATCACTTAGTTTTTGACTAGAAAGCACAAGTGATAATATGAACTAATATTAGATTTATTACTACTCTAGTAATAGGAAAAATATTAGTGTTTGAGAGAGTTTAGAGAGAAGTTGAGTTTATAAAGAGAAGTGAAAAATAAGCAAAATGAAGTAGTACAAAAATGAACAACTTTTGTTCAATTTAAGGCCATTATGGCCGGCACATATGAGCACCAAGAGGGCTCTATTTTGCTCATTTTATTCTTTGTGTAAGATGGTAGAGTGTAGGTAATGTATTGATGATTAAAGCATGAAAGTCATGTCACAATCAAAATGGAGTATTGTGTAAGAAAAGAACAATAATCATGCCCTTTGCACATGTACAAAACCGGTGCACATATGTCCATTATGGACCATTTTGATTTTTGATATTTGTCCCACAAATACTTATTAATCATATGCTTAATTATCTTGTATAATTAAGTGTTAATTTGATCATATAACGATTATATGACTCAAATTAATAATCAATATACACTCAACTTTTAAGTGATGTTTAACCATTATATCAATATATAATGGGTCCCACAATGTCCAGTTAATTTATTTTATAACTCTTTGTAAATATAATTAACTAATTACCTCTACCTCAAAATATATGCATAACCTCAACTAATTTAATGAATTAACTATTAATCACTAAATTAAATCTTATTCAATCGTATTAAAATAAGACGTAAAATTTATTCAGTCAGTTATCGTATAATTGACTAATAAACTTAAGTGGAATGAGTTCGTAACTCAATTTCTTATAAATAACTCTCGTAACTAAACGTACATATCAAATATATGTAATGCTCTAATTAAACTGTATCGTATACAAATAATTAGTATTCTATTTGGGTCTCATCCTATAGGTGTGACCTAAAGGGATCAGTTGATTACCGCCGTCATACGACAATAACGTCACACTCTAGTCAGCCAAGCGTTACCGATTTACGTTAATCAACTGACGTGGAGTATCAAAATATACTAATCATGCCACGTATATTCCAAATGAGATTTATTATATAAATGCACTATTGTGGAGGACACTTAATCCAACAATCTCCCACTTGTCCGATACAAGTTGTGCATGTAGCAACACTATTGCGGAGGACTCCTCCTCCTACAATTTCTCCCACTTGTCTTGACAAGTTGTGTGCTACCGATTCTCTTGTCTCTTTTGCGTCACATCCTCCCACTCATTGCAAGGTGTCTTACAGGTCGCACTTGCAATTGAAGTTATAAATAGAGTGGTTTTCTCGATCTGGGAGAGTAACTGTCTGACCGGAAAATCTACTAGAGATCTCTTCGAGCGTGGCCACGCATTTCCAGTTACTACTCCTCGAGTGGCCCGAAGATGTTAATACCCAACGTGGGTGGACAATTCCTGTTGACCCATCTTACACTGTATGATGCAGATCACCATGACCCAAAAGATGTCCATCGGCCTCCTTTCACGGCACGACCTAGGACAAAAACCAAAGTCAATTGGAAACTACACCGACTCAGGTAAATGGTCGCCAGTCTAAAGAATCGACTCATAGGAATAAAATAGAAATCCCCGCCACGACCAGGCTTCAACAATTTTGATAAGGGACTCTATTATGGTCACTGCCCGACAGAGTGTCTCAACAGTCTGTCTATGTAAAAGACCAGTCATCTCCATGAGTCCATGGTGCTGAACCAACCATCGATCGACTTACAATCTAGTCACTTCGAGACGTCACCTCAAATGAGTGACTAGGGACAAAACACTAAGTTCATCCTGTTCACTTGAATTGGGTTCAACCTCTCTTTCAACCAATTCGGATAAACAAAGTATTAAAATTTAGTCACACTAAATAAAGGAGTTTTTAATGAAACTCTAACAATGAATGCGATTATCAAATATTTGGAAAAATTGATACGCTATCAATAATTTCATATCTCATAATCTCTAACAATTCAGGTACATATTTCAATCCCCATTGAAATGACATGACTATCATGTTCAGCCTGCAAAAGGCATGGCTAATGGATTAGCAATATTTGCATCTTTCCCATCGTTCTGATTGCTATTTCTCTTTGTCTATGTAATCTCATATTACATAAAACTTTCTGAGTACATGTGTAGGTTTGAATCTAGACTTAGGACTCTTGGCCTAAAGGTAGCTCCCACTGTTTTACTAGTATCATGGGATAGAATATACAACTATAGGAACTACTTCTAGTCCCTCCAATACTGTCGAATCCAAGCTACTTTCATATGCATCATCATATGACGCAATGTACTCCATTTCCGTTGTGAAATCCGCAATGATAAACTGCCTGGAACACTTACAGTGGATACATGACATTTATATTTGAAAATGTCACTCCTACTTGGAACCTTTCCAATAGTGTTTTCTGCTTGGAACTCTTCCAACAGATAAATCTTCTATAAAACACAGCCAGTTCGTGATTTCAAATCACTTTGATCAGTTTGGAAACTGAAGTCTGTGTAAACTCTTACACACAACTCACTATAAACTCCAAACACAAGATGGAACATATCTTTAGTCCTTCGCAAGTACTTAAGGATGTTCTGTATGGCTATCAAGTGACTCTCACTTGGATTTGATTGCAAATGATTCGTCATACTCAAAGCATGCGAAATGTCGGATTGAGTATACATCACAGCGTATATAATTGATCCCGCAGCGGAAGCAAAAGAAATCAATTATTATGTGTTCAACTTTCTTGAACTAGTCAAAGATCTTATCAATATAAGAATTTTGACTCAATGCTAATATCCTTTTAGATTTATCTCCACAAATCCGGATATCTAAAAGATGTATTCTACTTCTCGAAAATCTTCCATCATTTAAAATGATCAATATGTCTCTACATATAAGACTGATGAAAACCATATTACTCCCACTAAACTTCATGTATAAACATAATTCCTCGAGATATCGAGAAATATTTTATGGACCTGATGTGAATTCACACCAATTTCTAAACTCTTTAGTGTTACTTAAGATACCTACATAGTTAGCTGGTGCAAAATGTTACTTAGGATAATTAGGATCTACGAACCCACAGGTGAATATAAAATATACTACCTCTTCTAGAATCGTATTCAAGAAGGTGGTTCTTGAGATCCAGTTGACATCATACTATTATGATATACTGTAATCGCTAAGTATATTCGAATGGATCGAAGAAATAAGGTTGGTGCAAAACTCTTTGCCTACCAATTTATCTTTTGAAACATTTTAATGTTCATCCAAGCAAATTTCGATCTTAAAAATCAATTTACATTAAAGAGGTTGTACTTCTTCATGTAAAATTTACCAGGTCACATACCTGACCATCATGCATGAAGTCCATTACGAATCACATGACTCTAAGCCATAGCAAGAAGTTAGGACTAGAAACAGTCTTTTATAAGTCACAGATTAGAATTCATCGCTATTAAGAAGTGATAAAATTCCACCTGACCTCCTAGGTTCCGAAGAAACAACTACTGAATAAGCAATGAGGAAAACTTTTTCCGGACCATATGCTCAGTTTGTGGCTCTTGAAACATTTTCTCCCACTCTGTCCTATCAAGAAATAATCGTATTTTTATTGAAAGACGCATCACGAG
>JAIUZE010010319.1:0-41380 GCA_022085475.1 Heliosperma pusillum
CACTTACACTGAAGCGGTCGTACCTCTTTAGGTAAATCAACCAAGTCCCATACTTGATTGTCGTACATAGAATCCATTTCGGATTGCATGGCTCCTAGCCATAGCTTTGAGTCGGGACTAGAAATGGCTGCTTTGTAGGTAGTAGGTTCGTTACTTTCAAAAAGTAACACATTATGGTCATCACCTTCCTCTATAATACCAAGGTATCTATCAGGTGGATGACTTATTCTGCTTGACCTCCTAGGTTCCGAAGGAATAATTACCGTACCAGACGAAGAGGGAACGTTTTCCTCTACATCCTTTTCGGTTTGTGGCTCTTGGACTTCATCAAGTTCAAATTTTTCCCCTCGGTCTTTAGAAATCAAAATTCATGTTCTAAAAAAGACTTGCATCACGAGACACAAACACTTGCCTCGTGTTTATTGTAGAAGTAATAAGCACGTGATTCCTTTGGATATCCTACAAAAAGACATTTGTCAGATTGGGGTGCGAGTTTATCGTCAGACTTATTCTTAACAAAAGCCTCGCATCCCCAAATTCTCATAAATGACAAATAAGGAACTTTTCCTGTCCATATCTCATATGGAGTCTGGTTTGCCGCTTTAGTCGGGCTTCGATTTAGTGAAAATATTGCAGATAAGATAGCAAAAAAAACCCAAAAATTAATCATGAAGATCAGTAGACTCATCATAGATCGAACCATATCTAATAAAGTTCGATTTCTCCTTTCGGATACACCGTTTAAATGAGGTGTTCCAGGAGGAGTCCATTGTGATACTATACCACAATCTTTCAGGTGTGAATCAAATTCATGGTTCAAGTATTCACCACCACGATCAGATCGTAGGGTTTTAATCTTTTTATTCAATTGGTTTTCTACTTCATTTTGAAATTCTTTGACCTTTTCAAAAGCATCACTTTTATGCCTCATCAAGTAGACATATCCATATCTACTCAAGTCGTCGGT
Source organism: Heliosperma pusillum (assembly GCA_022085475.1). Classification (NCBI taxonomy): domain Eukaryota; kingdom Viridiplantae; phylum Streptophyta; class Magnoliopsida; order Caryophyllales; family Caryophyllaceae; genus Heliosperma; species Heliosperma pusillum. The sequence continues at coordinate 968 of JAIUZE010010319.1, forward strand.
AAAAGTAATGAAGTAGTGATAACCACCTCTAGCTCGGATAGTCATTGGACCGAATACATCCGTGGTCTGTCCAATACTTCACTTGTCGTGTCCCTTCTTACCGTAAACGGAGCACGAGTTCATTCTTGCAGAAGACAAGTTCCGATACGCATAGATCGTAATCGAATGGTTTGAGTACTTTAGATGCAACACGTCTCTTTATGCGTCGTTCGTTTATGTGCCCTAAACGACAATATGCCAAAAGGTATGGATTGATTAGGTTCACCTGTTTTGAGCTTCTGGTTTTCTACATGATAGACCTCTTTTGGACAATTCTAGAAATAAATACCTCCCATAGAAAGGGAATCGCCCATAAAACCATTTCATTAAAAGCAAAAGTACAACAGTTGTTATTAATAAAAATGAAAAACCTTCCAGGTCTACACCACGAAATGGAGCTAATGTTTTGGTAAGAGTTGGTACATAATAGCAATTATTTAAATACAACTCTAAACCATTAGGCAAAAGAAGAACGTAGGTGCCCACGGAAACTGCGGCTACCTTAGCTCCATTTCACATGCGTAGGTCCACGTCACCCTTGGCTAGTGCTTGCACGTCCCTCAGCCCCTGTACATGATTACAAAGGTGAGAACCACAACCGGTATCAAATACCCAAGAAGAGGTACTAGCAAAGTTAATATCTATCATATAGAGTGATGAAAGAATTTTACCTGACGTTGTCACACAACCGTCTTTCTTGTCTTTCAAGTACTTGGGGAAATTGCGTTTCCAATGCCCTTTGCCATTACATACTAGCAATCGCCTCCGCGTGTTTGTTGACTTTGGGCTTGGCGTTATAAAAGACCTTGGCCTTTCCCTTGCCGGATTTTCTTGAAAGGAAAGTCTTACCTTTCCCCTGTCCTTCTCACCCAGGTTATGTCCACTTCATTTTCATGTGAAAGAACATTCTTGGTTCACTCCACTAGCCTCCATGTTCTTATCAGCTTGGGTGAGGGTGCATGGGAGTTCATGGCAAACTCTTGTCCATGCCAGTCATGTTATAGTTCACCCTAAATTGGGTGAAACTTAGGTGAGAGTGAATGAAGGATCTTACCCACCACCAAATTCTTCGGAATTTTGCACCCTCGACGCTCTAAGGTGTCCGCGTGCTTAACCATTTTGAGCACGTGTGGGCCAACCTTTTGGCCCCTTTGAAGCTTAGTGTCAAAGAATTTCGTAATTGCCTCATATTGGAGAATTTGAGGGGCTTGCGAAAAAATCGAAGTGATCCTCGTGAATATCGCATATGCATTGAGAGAGATCAATTGGAGTTTGAGTTTGGGTGAGATTGACCAAATCAAGACATTCTTGACGTCATTAGCAAACTTCAAATAAAGGTCATATTCGGCCCGAACCACCGCGGACGATCTAGGCGCGGGTTCGGTGGGGGGCTCTTCAACCAAGTAGCGAAGCACGTTATCGGATAACGCGGCGCTCTTGATCGTTGATTCCATTCAAAGAAGGTTACTTCGTCATCCTAAGGACACACTTGTCCATGACGGATCTCAACCATGAGTCCTTACCCAAGTTTGCAGCGTTTGATGATGTCGACATTATGCGAATATGGTAACTACAACAAAAAGAAATATATAAACATTCATTGTTAATTTACTTGAAAAACATTTTAACAAGTTTAGCATTCATATAATGACCTCTCACTAAATTATATAAATGATTCCAAGACCCATCTTAAAATAAAAATAGTCATCGCATGCTACTTTTATCTAGAAATGGTAAGTCATTACTTGACTAATTCTACCCTTAGAACTCTTGGTTGACGGATTTCAACTAAATCCATCTCCTAGTCCCAAGATAACGCTTATCTCGTTGAGTCCAATCCAAATTTAGCTTGTGATCGTATCACCCTACTTACCGAGGTAAAACGGGACCCCCGAGCGTGGTAGCCCTAATGAAAACACGGATTTATAGGTTGTTTGAATTGGTAGGTAATCTCAATTTTTAAATATGTGAGAGATCTTGTCAATTTAGTTATTAATTTCCTATAAGTGAACTAAGTCGGTGAATTGTGAATAACGTTGAATTGACAATAACGGTAAATAAACTGCATGTGTGACGATTTTGGCATGAGCGGAAATAAAGCAAGCAATCAAGCAACAATAAAATCCTAGTATGGCCACCTAGCTAATCAAAAATTAACTAGATAGTTACAAATTCGGAAACCAACTCCTTGGTCCCTTGCCTCTTTACTTGGAACACATTCCAAAATGTCACCGTCTTGAGGGAGTCACCGGTCTTCATAAAAATAATTACAAATGTACAAATATACAAATTCCTATTATACATTTATTCTATAAAATAAAATTATTAAATTATACAAACCGGCGATACTAGATCGCAATAAAATTACAACCATACCGTTATTCCCTTACATTACGGGTAATAACGATAAAAACAACTAGGCCATACTAGGTACAAAATTTGCATAAATTATTAAATAAATGACATTCATTCATTCAACCATAAATTAAATAAATTGCTGCAAAATTCATGCCAACATCGTCCTAGATTCAATTCATGCTCATTGTAGCTCGATTTTTCCGGGATTTATTGATTTTTAACCATTAAAAATCACTATCAACATTTAAATCGCATTTAAATTCAAACTAATTAACTAAACTATTTTAGAACTCAAAATTAGTCACTACTAATTTTTTTGGTCATTAATTAGATCGATTTGATTTCATTTGCTAAATATTACGGTTTAATCATAACAATTATGAAATAAAACCAAAATAAAAATAAACATCATAAAATATGAAACCAAAAATTTTGTACATTCTGGAACAATTCCACGAACTATAAAAATAAAAACATTTGCTCAAAAAATTTAAATTAATTTTATGAACAAATAACTTTGTATTTAATGGTTTTATCAAATAAAACATTAGAATAGTAAAACAGTGAAACCAATTATGAAATTTCACACAAGAGTATCAACTCAAATTTTAACTGTCAAAAAAATTTTCAAGCCCAGAAATGACGTTTTCAATTTTAATGAACATTAATAATCTCATAGTATTATCGACTTTTATCTTATTTTTATCGTAATAAAAAATCAATGAACATGCAATACATAAGTAAATCACGAAATTTACATAAATATGGAAGAATGCAATGTGAGATCATATAAAATTTCATGGCCAGAATCAACAATGAAACTATTTTAGTTAACTTTTAACTCATAATGCATGTTACTCGTGAAACTCAAAACTCAAAATAAATTAGCAAATTAATCCCTAAAATCACGAAATTTTACCACAAACATTTTGAGGTCAGTAGGTATACATGCACCAAAATATTTCGTCATAATCGTATTTTAACTCAAAATCTTTGATTTATTAGTTATCTTATAACTTTAATAAAAATGTCCAAAATGAACATGCATGCTACAAGCTAGCTCTGATACCAATTGAAAGTCCCTAGACCTTAATTAGACTCCTCTAATTAGTTTCTAAATTACTTGTTAATTTAGTATTTAATGATCTATGTAACATGCATGCAAATATAAAGACATTTATATAAGAGAAGAAATTTCCTCACATTGATATGGAAAATATAAGGGCACAACAAGAACTCCTTCTTGTTGTTCTTGAGCTAATAATATGGATGAATACAAATAATCCCCAAAATAGAAGATCTCCTCTAAGTTGCACCAAGATTAACCCAAATAATCTACCCTTATTATTAACTAGATAATAAGATAGATATTATTCTACTAATATTATGACTATATTACTACACTAGTAATACTTAGTAAATATTAGTGTTTGAGAGTTTTAGTAAGAATATGAGTTTTTTAGAGAAGTAAGGAAACAAAGCACAAAATGAAGTAAGTATAAAATGAACACAAGTGCTCATTTTATAGGCCATTTGGCCGGTCCAAATTGTCCAAATAAGGACTCTTATTTTGCATAATTTGATCACATGCATTAGAGTGGAGTGTATATGTACGAGAGTTAATTATTAGAAAATGAGTTAAGAACTCAAATTCGATTAAGCTTATTTTTCAATTATGCGATAATTGACTAATAAATTTATATCTTATTTTAATACGATTAAATAAGATTTAACTTAGTAATTAATCGTTAAATTACTAAATTAGTTGAGGTTTTGAGATAGAGGTAATTAGTTAATTATATTTACAAGGAGTTGTAAAATAAATTAACTAAGCATTGTGGGACCCATTATATATTGATATAATGGTAAAATATTACTTAAAATGTTAAGTACATATTATTTATTTAATTGAGTCATATAATTGTTATATGATCAAATTAACACTTAATTATACAAGATAATTAACCATATGATCAATAAGTATTTGTAAGACAAATATCAAAAATCAAAATGGACCAAACTAAGGCCATTGTGGCCGGTTGGGCTAGTAGTTACATGGTGATGATTTTGTTCTTATTTTTACTCTTTAGTTACTTTATGAAAGTGACATAACAAGTAGTAAACAATCATCACTTGTTCTACAGGTCTTGCTGAAGGCTCTTAAGTGAGTTGGGGTGTTACATCTTTTATCTTTCTTGTATTGTTATTCCTAGTTAGAAAGTTGGGTTAATGGGATTATTATGTCTCTAATGGTTATTATCTTAAATATTGGGTTTATCAATGTTGGGTTTATCACTCTAAAAGATGGGTTAATGTTAGGTCTTGTTAAAGATGGTGTCTTGTGATAATTATTGGGATTATAAACCTTGTATTGTTGATGGTTAGTATAGAATTACATTACAATGGAATCTTAATCATGTTATTGTTGAGATGTTGAATTGAAAAGAATTGGGGGAAAACCTTTCAAAACCCTGAGCCTTACCAAATAAGAATTGGGGGAAATTGTTAGGTATCATATGAGAGTCTTATTTTCTCATAAATGTAAGGGAATTAGCATAGAAGAAACCCTAGAAATTGGGGGAGGTTGGTAGTAATTATGTGATTATAATTGATTGTAGGTGGATGCCTTGGGTATTCTTGTGATTGTGGATGATTCGATTGCATGGATTGTTATTGTGAAGATTCTTATGCTGGTGGCTAATGTTATTGATGCTTGAGCATGGAATTGTTAAAGGTAGGTTAATCCTACTTGGTTCATGTGTGTGCAATTGGTTATTATGCATTGTTGTTGTGACTGTGTTTGTGAATGCGTTTGCGATAAGATGTGGATGTGGAGGTTGCTGGTGTTGTGTGATGTGTGGTGTGTGGTGTGGGTTGTGATTTGGTGTTTGGAGTTGGCTTAACTGCGGAGCGGTTGCGGGGCCGGCTCCGTGGGACTCTATGGGTCTCTCATCGTGGTTCCCGACACATATGAAGCAGCGCGCGTGGTATTGGCCTAGGTTTTTGGAGTGACCTACTGTGGTAGGGCTCATATGTGTGTGTGTGATTGGGTGCGCAACACGATGGCACCGGGTTTGTAATTGGGTGCGCAACACGATGGCACCGGGTGTTTGTGATTGGGTGCGCAACATGATGACACCGGTTGTGTGATGGCATTTCATTGTATGCTTCTAATCAATTTCATGCATATGGCTGACGAGGTTGTTTTTATTGTTTTCTTAAAAACGACCGTGATCCATACGATATTTCCGGCGTATGGTGAGTAGGTATTTGAACAAGTTGCTTCTTTGACGGTGTTGATTGTCAATGCATGTTGGGCACATGTTGACACGATTGGACGACGATTATTCACCGAGTCTAGGTCGTAGTGAATGAGTTTTAAATGATTAGTTGAGTTGTATTGTTTTACTTCAAGTTTGAGTATTGGATTGTATGAGTTGGTTCGAAAATGTTGTAATTTGGATAAAGAGTTTGGCATTATTAATAAAGAACATAATTGTTTTGCGATTGACGATGTGATATGTACTACCACGGGAAACCGATGTGGTAACATCCCCGTTTACCTTGGCCGGGTAAGCGGGGGTGTTACACTCCTCTCCCCTTCCCCATACCAATCTTATCTTTATAAATATTCAAACATTTCAAGCCACCTTCTTCACCCACATCATTATTTTCAGCGGGCCCCACTAACAATCTTCACCGTTTAATTCTCATTCCTCATTCTCATTTATGCATTTAATTTAGCAGTAGGTCTTGTTTGTGACGGGTCGGATCTTGCGACGGGTATTTTGTGAGAGAAAATGGGTAGATGAGACAAAGTGGGCACCCCCCATGTGCTTCTCCACTCACCCTTGATGGGTATTTTGTGAGAGAATATGGTACCCGTCTTAAGCTAAGACGGATACCTCCGTCTTAAATGAGAATTTGTGTTAATTTAGTCGGTTGTTCATAAAGTGAAGAACAAAAAATATAAAATAAATTCTTGAATAAGACGGTCTCACACTGTTAGACGGTCTTTCTAGAAAAAAATCATTCATTAATTGTTGTTAGTAAAAGACTACTTTTTATAAAAGGGAACGTCTCAAACTGTGAGACCGTCTCACAAGACCTACCGAAAATCTAATATAAAGCTCCATTTTATTAAATGCATTAATTGCACCGAAATTTATGATCTTATAATGTTATTACGGAATTTCAACGCATCAATTGACATAATTAAAAAATCTTTGACTAAATAATTTCAAGTCATTTCTTGCTCCCACGTCATCTATGTGCAAGTTTTTTTTTTTTTTGGTATCCTTCAACACAAACTGTACCATTTAAAATAATGACAAAATTGGAACTTAAAGAGAAAAATGACCAAAACAAGAAAAAATGATTTAAAGGAGAAAAAAAATATATACAAATATTTCCTTGAAAAAAATTCACATATTCCATAATAATGAATTAGTTGCTTGATCTACTAACAAAAAAAAAACCACGGATTAAATTAAAAAAAAAATAAGTAAATTTTTTATATAGATAGTGATTAAAATAAAGCTCAAAATAACTAAAACGAGTGTTTAAAATAGTTACAAGAAATAAATATGATACTGAAAAAAATAATAAAAAAAATAAGAGTAAATAATTATTGAAATAGAAAAAAAAAGGCAAGTCTTAAAATACGTCAACACTAATATTTTTGTATAGATCTCAAATCTCATACCAATAACATTTACTCATAAAAATTGTACAGCTAATTCGAATATAATTATTACTAACCAAAAATTAATCCTTTGATACATGCAAACGCAGATTTTTTTCTTTTATATATCAGATTGTTCGATTCGTTTGGTCTCAATAATAAAGATGATAATTTAATGAATGGATGGAAATGATAGATGAGAGTGGGTGCAAAGATGATTTTTGTTTCCTCGAAAAAATAAACAAAGTGAAAGAAAGAAAAGTGATTTGCATTATGATAATATGAGTTTAGAGTATCAATATACAAGATAAAGACTAAAGAGAGTGAGGTGAGAGTGTGAGACGGTGGGTAAGTTGAGGGAGATCTAGGGGTTTTTTTTCTATGAGTTTGTGGATGAAGTAAATGATATGTTTGGCCCCCTAATTTGATTGAATGTAAAAAAAAGTGTGCAAAGCGAACATACTAACTAAAATGTTAATTTAGACCTGTCAAATGGATTGGACGGTCGAGTTTTGGACCGGGAAATATGGGTCATGTTTGAATACGAGTCGAGTCATATGAGTCTTAGGCCGGATCGGGGTCAGAATACGAGTACAAAAAAGTTTATGACGTCTTTTATTTTATCACTTTCAGAGCTCCATTACTTTTGCACTGAGCTATTGAGTACTGCTAAAAAAGAACATAATTTTTAAAAATAAATCATATCTAATACTAATAATTTTATTATATTCATAACTTATTGTACTAAAATTAAGACATTATAAAATAAAATTATTTGTATAAATATTATTTAATGATATAAAACTTATAAAATTGATTTTTAATTTAATTTTTTATTTAAAATATTAAAAACAATTATTTTTATATTTATTATTTCAAATATTATGTGAAACGATTAATATTTTTCTAATAATCTTCGGTTATCTTTGACTCATCGGGTTGTTGAACGGGTTGGGTCGGGTTTCGACGCTAAAATAACGAGTTAATTCGGGCCCGAGTCATTTCAGGTCACAAGTCAAGATTTACCGGTCTTTGTTCCTAAAAAACCGTCCCGTATTTACGGGTCATGTACAGTTTTTACAGGTCTAAATATTATATAGGGTCTATCAATTGTTATATATGATGTACATATAATGCATACAAACTTAAAAATATTAAATTAGTTAGTCTTTCTTATTATGGATGTATTTGTTTTAACGTTAAAATTGGTTAAGTATCATTTCACATTAGCATACAGACAATTTCGTCTTAAATAAAAGGATAAGAAGAAATTAGTCTCTCATTAACTTATTAAGAGACCGTTTCTCAAAAGTTTTATTATACACTTGTAATGTAATGAAATAATTTGTTTTAAAAATAAAAGAAATTAGAAAGTAGTAGAAAATAGTTTGGCAAGTTAAATTGTTACTTTTTGAGTAAAAGGGTTGAGAACGAGAGAATGGTGAGTTATTAAAGATAGGGTGCATTTTTATATAAAACCGTTTTACACAATTATTTTTGTGAAATTAAATAATTATTTATTTATCAGCAAAGTATTTTGTCCACCCATTGCATTCCAGCTAAGATAATATTTTTAGATGATATACCCGTACAATTTTACACGGGTTTAAAACTAATACATGTTAATTTTAAGTCCCTCTAAAGAAATGTTAATTTAAAGCTTATATTCACGAAAATTAAAGATTACTCGATAAACTTCGATTTACAAGGAATTATATGGGGAGTATCAATTAAGAGTAAATGTATTAAAGAGCATACGAAAACCCTAGATTCATTTACCCAAAGTTTCTAACGAAAGACTGAAGAGATCAACCAATTCTTGTAGATGTAAGTCATGTAACATACAATTCAGAAGGTAACAATTGCAATTTAATAGAATAAATAATTGGTAAAAATTTGCTTTGCACAGTTTGATTCACCAAAATAAAAATTCAAAGTGAATTCACAAACAAAAAAATTGGGAAATTAATTGTTTCGATTGGCGATTTGATGGAACTGGTGTTCATCATTGATCTTTGAATGATGTTTATGCGATTGTTGTCGATAATAATGACAAGTTTAGTCAATTATATTGAACTAATCGGCGATTTCATGGAATTAGTGTGCATCATTGGTTACGTTAATTTACGTACTACAAAAAAGTTACAAGAAATTACGTTAATCAAGCAAAGTAATGCAACGAGAAATTTACCTACAGTGGAAATAAATTACGTTAATTTATTAGAGATTGATACTAAGATGTGGTTTTATGTAAATGGTATAATATGGAAAAAAAGAGAAAAAAAAGTACCTACTACGGTGAGATATTTGCGTACTGCAAAAATAAATTACGTTATATAATATACAGTAGTATTTTATTGACTTTTAACATATTTAAATGGATTAGTTACAATGAATTAATGATTATCTATGCAATATTGTAAAAAACAAACTATAATGATAATATATGTGTCATAAGTTATTTTTAGAATCTTCTAATACTAGTATATGCTCTCTCCGTATTAAATATATATATATATATATATATATATATATATAGAATTGGGATCCGGTGAGAACCACTAAGATAATGAGAACCGTGAGAACTCCGCCTTTCGAAATTTATTTTTAAAAAATAAGGACATTTTTGGGTTCGGCGTAGAATTTTATGGTTAGATAACATACAGCTTGGTCGAAAAAGTATAAGTTATTGACGGAAATTGAGGTGAAATACGATTTATTAATTTTCATGCACCTAGTAGTCAGTTTCATGCATCTAACAATTTTCATGCACCTAGTGCTCATTTTAATGCATGTAGAGCCCGTCAATTTCATGCACCTAGTAATTGTTTTCATGCATGTAGCAATTTTCGTGCACCTATTGCTTTTTTTCACGCATTTAGAGTAATTTTAGTGTACAAATTGAATTATGTACATTAACTACATATTTTTTTAATATAATCAATTAATTTTGTTTAATTTCTGCAAGTATTTTATTTGGATAAACTAAAATAATGGTAAATGATCCAACAAAACTTTCGAAACAAGATTTGGTGGAGATTTAGTGAGGGTTCTCACGGTTCTCATTATGTTAGTGGTTCTCACCGGATCCTGACCCTATATATATTTGGGATCCCATGAGAACCTCCATGATAATGAGAACTGTGAAAACCACTCACAGCCCTTAGATCTAATAATATTAGACGCTCAAGATTAGTCAGTTACACTCTCATTTATTCACTCTTCACTCTTCCCACTTCAAACCGTCACAATCAATTTTCCAATTATAAACTTCCCCCCTCTCTCTCTTCTCACTCTCATTCTCACTGTCACTCGCGCTTTCTGTTCGAACAAGTTCTTCTTCCTTTGATCATGGAACGATCATCCGCCATTGTTGTTATTTAAGCTTCTTCTCTTCTTCGTTCTTCTTCATTGTATCTACCGTCCAGGTAATTCCTCAATTTCTCCTACTTCTCCTACTTCTCTGTTATTCCTCAATCTTTACTATTTTTGTGCTTCAAATTAGTTCTGATGCGTGATTAAATATGCTTTCTTCTGCTTTCGTTGTTTTCAAGTGTTGCATGTACGTTTAATTAGGTTTTCATCTATTCAATTTAGTATTTTATCATTGATCTATCATTATATACTCGTTCTCTGCTTATTCTGATTAATTTGTTTACAATCGTAACCCTAATTTTGTGATATACAATTGATTCGTCTATTCAATTTAGTATTCTGATTAATTGCTGATTCGTTCAATACAATTGATTCGTTTATTCAATTTAGTATTCTGATTAATTGTTGATTCGTTCAATACAATTGATTCCTCGACGTTCGACTTAATTCTTTGTTTCTACATCCATTTGTTTATTCTGTTGCTTTACTTCATTTCGCTTCCTCAATATGGTACTCCTACTTACGGAATCAATGACTCTCTAGATAAGATGTATGTTTTTAGGAGCCTATCTAACTACGTATAACGTTTTCAAACTTTGTCCCTTTCAACCTAGGTCTAATATGGACAATCATTGCTTGGGGTGGGTAATCAATCTTGAGGATGAAGATAGACAACAGTTCATTCATAATTATGTAACCGCAAAAAAAAGCAAGTGTTAGTTGGACATTTGAAGGTCATGAAGTTCAGGTCGATGGTAGGCGTAGTCAAGCACAAAGTGGTGTTCTTGATGATCAAGATATCATGGAAACAATTTTCAGTAAAGTTGATAGTTAGTTTGACAAGGCAAACATGTGACACCCTCAAATTTGCAGAAAGAAAAAATAATTTAAATACATAAAGAAGGTGTCATAAATAAAAAGGGTCATTACAAAACGTAAATAATATTCTACAAAAGAAATATACAAGACGGGAGACATATCTCCCGTATAAATACGGAAATGAAAGAGTGTATAATAATATACAATCTAAGAACCGAATATAGGTCCAAGGTAATACTTCGCTCGCTAGCTCGTCAATGTACCCAATGTATGCATTCACCACCTGTTCGACCGCATTAAATATAAACACGGAAGCCACAGTCAGTGGGGAGTAACTCCGAGTCCTCCCAGCCACGAAATGTCGAGTTTAATGAAACATGAATAACATAAAAGCAATGTATATGGAAAATACAAAACTTAAACATATATGATATGCTTTTCATGTTATGAAACAATAACTAACATATAACCTAGCATATGAAAGCTATCATGTGAAACCGATAATAAACTATAACTCGAGGTAGGGAAGCTGGTATGCTAGCTCAGAGGTTCCTCTCAGAAACATGGCCATGATACACTCAAACCCTAATCAACACGTAATCATGTGAATCAGTTAACAATCGGTAATCCAAACTCTATCAATCCTAGCCGGCTTGCATCTCACCTTCTAGAACTCATAGAATCATACAAACATGAAAGACCAATACGTCTACAAACAGGCATAAGTTCTCAGTACAGTCAATAGAAGACTTCTGTAACTCGAGGCTATACCACAAGGTAGGAAAACATCCTAGTCCTAGACTGATCAGACCTAGCGACAACAGCTATTCCCTTCCCCGTCTCGTGACCAGAAGTACACAAGAAACTCTACTAGGCGACCCCCTAAGCAGAGATGGCTAGTACTTAAGCTGGCTCCATCCCCAAAGTGGATTAGGTAACCATGCCCTGACTTGGATATAAACCCACCAAGCCGAGGACACAAAAGCTATTAACCATGAACTATATACTCGTTAAAGACAGTACGGACCTATCAATGTCATGGTCCAAGATACTCATTTAGAATTACCATGGCCGAACCAAACTAATATCCTAACTCAGAGGTTACCTTTAAAACATGGCCAAGATACGACTTAACATGCCATATAATCGTAATTCTCTATGGGTACTTAGTCAACACGACACCAACCATATAATCAAAACAGTCACGGGAAAAACATCCTATCATGTGACTAATTGCATATAAATAATAATCAAATATCATATCGCCTCATATCTACTAAGGCTAATTCATTAATTAAATACAACCTTACTTGAAGACAAATCCCCGACCCGAGTCCCGCGACGGGTCATCAGTCAAATCGGGGCTGACTAGATCTTAGTTTGACCAAACCCGTTGGATCAAACCGGCTAGAAACAGAGTCTTTATCACATAGACATAAAATCAACATATTCATTACATGTTATTTTAATAAAACTTCTAACATGTGAAATATTACATTTTAACGTAACCCCCCCCCCGCTTGACTTAAAGGATATCAAATTAAACTACGATCTCGTCTTATAATTTCTAACATGTGAGAAATAATATTTTTATGAAAAACCTTTTTAATTAAATATTTTACTTATTAATATTTCCCACTTGCTAAATATTACAAAACACGATAAAAATGACGATAACTCAAAAACCGTCACCAGTCCCAAAGTGGGACCCACGGGCTGAGTTGGGCCGGACCCCACATGGGCCTGATTTGGGCCTCACGGCCTGTTTTGGCAAAATGGGCTGTTTTGGCCTTTTTAACGGTTTTACTAAAAACCGTTTCTAATTATTTCCCGCATGCTTTAACCTAATTAAAACCCGTCAAAACAACAATTAAACAATCAAACATTGACACAACCCAAAGACCAAAACCCGGACCCACCATGGACCAACCCAGACCGGTCTGAACCGTCCTGGACCGGCCTGGTTTGGACCGGTTTTCCAGCCACCAATTCGGCCACCACCAAACAACAACCCCAAATTTCCAAATTAATTCTAACATGTTTTTAATTAATCAACACCCATTTTAACAACCAATTTAACCATCCATCATACAACAATCATCATCATGAAGAAAATCATAAAAATATAACAAGAACAACCAACATGTTATAAACATAATCACACCATACTACTACTACTTAACATGTTACTACTAAAAATCATAAATCAGCTAATTAATAAATGAACAAAACCTAAGTATAACTCAAAACTAAAGAAAAACCAAAGCTATGTGACATTATATCGTCGAGTAACTCGGAATCGTTACCTTAGCTAGCTAAAATCAAGTAGCACCAAAATAATAAGAACTAAGAACTAATAAACCCGTCTTCTAGTCTTCTCCTAAGATATACGAGTCACCAAACTCGTCTTCAAAATCTTCCCCTATAAGAAATGACAAGAAAACCATTATTAGAACTTAAAATATGATTTTCCATAATTAAAGTGTTGAAAACGATTTTGTCGGAATTGGAAATAAAACGTACTTGAAGATGGGGAGCGAAGAGGAGGTCCTAGAAATATAAGTTAGGACGGATTTAATTAAGAAATGAAGGTTTTATGAAGGTTTTGCTCAAGAACGATGAAGAACGTATGAAGAACGCGAAGAACGCTCAAGAACGATTAAAGAAAGTGATATTTTGATCTTAATTTGATTTGTTGAAAAATGAAAAGTTGTTTGTGAGTAAAGTGGAGTGTGTGAGCCGTGAGTTTATAGAGCAAAATAGTGAGTTGGGTTTGAAATTGTTGGTATGGAATCGACCCGGTATAATAATTATATTACCGTAATTAATTAGATATTAAGTTAATTGAATTAAATATCAAGATATTATGTTATTGTAATGAAAAGAAATAAAATATCAAGGCTAAGAGAGGAAGAAAAACCGTGTGGTATGGGTGATATCGGGTCCATTTTGGAAACGATTTGCGTAATTTTGTAACTGATCGTAAGTAAATAAATATCTAAGATATTATTATTAGTTTTACTCAAAGAAAATTAAATATCTAATGTGAGTTGGAACCCGATGACACGCGCGTGTGAACGCCTGCCAAATCAGTTTCGATTTTGTTCGCGCTTTACGATGATCGGGAATAGTTAAATGACGTTCGGTTAAAACCGTAAACGTTATTCTTTAATTTCCGAATAAATTCAAAATAATTATATTAAATTATGATAAATCTTAATAAATCTACATAAAAATAAATCAAAAATATTATTTTTTTAAATAAAATTTCGGTCTTCAAACTTATGAGGCGAGTCGGGAAAAAGTCAACGGAAGTCAAAGTTGACTGAAAAGTCGAGAAAAGTCGAAGATGACTTAAAAGTCAAGAAAAGTTTAGGACGACTTAAAAGTCAAGAAAAGTCAATGACGACTTTTAAAAAGTCAGGAAAAGTCAAAGACGACTTAAAAGTCAAGAAAAGTCAAAGATGACTAAAAACGGTCTTTTCATGAAATCTCTCAGAAATTCCAAATACGAACGCGGAATTTCCAAATAAGACTCCGAACAAAAATTCCTATTTTAAAAACTTAAGTTCTACTGAAAAGTGTTAGTAAATATTTTCACTAGAAAAATAGGGTATATTTCGGGTTGTTACAATCACCCCTCCATTTAAAAAGTTTCGTCCTCGAAACTTAGAAGAAGGAACGTAACATATATGTAGGTCTATTTCAAAACTGTTAAAAATATACTTGTAATATAAATATAGGATCTTATCAATGGAACGGAAGGTTCTCGTCGGCCGTTAAGAACATCGACGTCCCAAGTCAAAGACTTAAAAATATCCATTTTCGCATCAATAAATGAGAAAACTAGTTATCGAACGTCTCCAATAACAAGTCTCAACACTCCTTGACGGTAACATACTTGAAATCATAAAACATTTCTAAAAGCTTTTAATTCAAAAATTCTATAGTAAAAGTAATAACACTACTATCTATACCTAAAACTTATAACTAAAGCTTCTAATATCCTATCTATACGAGATGACAATTGATAGAAGGAACGAATCTGCGAAGACTAATCGAATAGAGAAAAAGAAGACGAAAGGAATAACGAAAACGAAGGAATGACCCCCAATACTATCTTCCATCTATGAAATTCTAATGTCGATGGTACCTTGACATACTACTTGACAAGTAAACTAGTCCGCAAGAGGGGCAATAGATCCTCACATTCATCATCGGTCCTACCAAGATATTTCATAAGCATGCCACATCGAGTAGAAATTCCCAATTATTCCAATTCAATTAAAATCTTCTAAGGTCCATCAAAACTCTTATTGGAAACTACCATCCAAATATTTATATTTAAGGAAACAAGACTGCTAACAACCACAAAGTAAAGGCATTACAAAAAAAAATCCTTTAATCCAATTTATTCCTAAAATTCATTACTCCAACTTATTTACAATGAATCCTCTCATCCTCAAAAGTTGAATCTCGAAACCTCAAAGAGATTAGTCACACAAATCTCGATTCACTTAACTTTTGCCAAACATAGGGCAATGCGACCGTAATCAATTTAGTTATCTCTTCCTAACGCTCAATACATCGGTTTTCGCTTATGTCAATATTCCTCAAGTGGTGTCATCCAATCCTAAATCCACAAAGTTTTTATTTCCGTTAGGGTCCAACATTTAACGACAACAAATTCCCAAGTAACATAAAAAAAAATCACTCAACTTCCTAACCACAACTACAACTATTATTAAGCTTATTTCGATCCTAAAAAAGATATTGTAACTTCAAGTTTTCTTAGTCTATAACCACTAGGAGAGTTCATTCTAAGTTTATCCTCAAATCCTTATAATCCTCTGAACATGAAACTAGCTTAATAGGATGGTTAGGTACCATATTCGAAACATCTTCCTCAAGGCACAAACTCTCACCACCATAGGGTGAAATTAGATCTATATCATTTTCCTCAAATCACAAGTTCATTCCAACAAACACTCATATTCCACAAGATTCAAAGTTCTTCCGACTAAGTATAATATACCACCAACCGAGGGTTATGACATCCCTAAAAATGTTACAAGAGAAAGGTAAGGATACCAATGGAAAGATGAAGGAACTAACAAGAGAAATTTTCAAGAGGCAAATAGGTTGTAAGAGAGCTTAATACTATAAGGACGAGAGAATTCATAAATGAAGAAGGAATACACTTCAATTAGGCTTGTAAATCTTCAAATCTTCGGTAGAGGATACTCCGTCTAGGTAACACATATTCCACCATAAAGCGTAATATTGCTCCTAGCAATTTGGCTAGCCACCCAAGCATAGCCTCCTTGGCAATTGTCTTCTCTATGAGGAGGGACCTGGTTGGTACCAACAACGATCTCTTCTACACGAGGTCCAACCATCTTCATAAGAGACAAAACAAATTAAGTTACTCCTAACAATTAGCATAACCAAATAGACTACAACATAAATCCTAATCTACCCATCCTACCATTCTATCTCACAAGGTTATTATTTTATTAAGGTCAAGTTATTTATACAAGGGTACACAAACGTGCGTCGGGAGCAAAAATGCTCTGATACCAACTGTGACACCCTCAAATTTGCGGAAAGAAAAAAAATAATTTAAATACATAAACAAGGGTGTCATAAATAAACAGGTCATTACAAAACGAAATAATATTCTACAAAAGAAATATACAAGACGGGATACATATCTCCCGTATAAATACGGAAATGAAAGAGTGTATAATAATATACAATCTAAGAACCGAATATAGGTCCAAGGTAATACTTCGCTCGCTAGCTCGTCAATGTACCCAAATATGCATTTACCACCTGTTCGACCGCATTAAATATAAACACGGAAGCCACAGTCAGTGGGGGAGTAACTCCGAGTCCTCCCAGCCACGAAATGTCGAGTTTAATGAAACATGAATAACATAAAAGCAATGTATATGGAAAATACAAAACTTAAACATATATTATATGCTTTTCATGTTATGAAACAGATAACTAACAAATAACCTAGCATGTGAAAGCTATCATGTGAAACCGATAATAAACTATAACTCGAGGTAGGGAAGCTGTATGCTAGCTCAGAGGTTCCTCTCAGAAACATGGCCGTGATACACTCAAACCCTAATCAAAACGTAATCATGTGAATCAGTTAACAATCGGTAATCCAAACTCTATCAATCCTAGCCGGCTTGCATCTCACCTTCTAGAACTCATAGAATCATACAAACATGAAAGACCAATACGTCTACAAACAGGCATAAGTTCTTAGTACGGCGATAGTCTACTTCTGTAACTCGAGGCTATACCCCAAGGTAGGAAACACATCCTAGTCCTAGACTGATCAGACCTAGCGACAACAGCTATTCCGTTCCCCGTCCCATGACATAACCGTCTATGAGAAACTCTACTAGGCGACCCCCTAAGCAGAGATGGCTAGTACTTAAGCTGGCTCCAGTCCCAAAACGGATCAGGCAGCCATGCCCGACTTGGATATAAACCCACCAAGCCGAGACACAAAAGCTATCACGCTGGAACGCCATATGCTTCTTAAGATAGTAACGGCCTATCAATGTCATGGTCCAAGCTACTCATTTTAGAAATTAGTATGGTCACAGACGCCAATATAACTCCATAATTCTCTATGGTACTTGTCAACAACGACACCAACCATATAATAAAACAGTCACGGAAAAAAATCCTATCATGTGACTAATTGCATATCAATAATAATCAAATATCATATCGCCTCATATCTACTAAGGCTAATTCATAATTAAATACAACCTCACTTGAAGACAAATCCCCGACCCGAGTCCCGCGACGGGTCATCAGTCAAATCGGGGCTGACTAGATCTTAGTTTGACCAACCCGTTGGATCAAACCGGCTAGAAACAGAGTCTTTATCACATAGACATAAAATCAACATATTCATTACATGTTATTTTAATAAAGCTTCTAACATGTGAATTATTAAATCTTACGTAAAACCCCGCTTGACTTAAAGGATATCAAAATAAACTACTATCTCGTCTTATAATTTCTAACATGTGAGAAATAATAATTTTATGAAAAACCTTTTTAATTAAATATTTTACTTATTAATATTTCCCACTTGCTAAATATTACCAAACACGATAAAAATGACGATAACTCAAAAACCGTCACAAGTCCCAAAGTGGGACCCACGGGCTGAGTTGGGCCGGACCCCACATGGGCCTGGATGGGCCCACCGGCCTGTTTTGGCTACAAAAGGCTGTTTTGACAATTTTAATAAAAACCGTTTCTAATTATTTCCCGCATGCTTATCATAATTAAAACCCGTCAAGACCACAACCTAACAATCAAACATCGACACAACCCAAAGACCAAAACCCGGACCCACCATGGACCAACCCAGACCGGTCTGAACCGGCCTGGACCGGCCTGGTTTGGTCCGGTTCAGCAACCACCATAACCGGCCACTTCCACGGCCAACACCACCACCCATACAACTTAATTCTAACATGATTTTTCATTAACAACAACCATTTTAACAACCAATTTAACCATCAATCAAACAAAAATCATTATTATGAGAAATCATCAAAATTCATCAAGAACACTAAACATATTAAAATTTCCTAGACAACATAAGAAAAAATCATAACTTATTAAAAATCATCAAAATTCATACAACATCATAAAAATCATAACTTAGGGAAAATCATCAAAATTTACCAAGAACACTAAACATATTATAAATTCATACAAAAACATAAAAATCATAACTTATGGAAAATCATCAAAATTCACCAAGAACACTAAACATATTAAAATTTCCACACAACCTAAAAATCATAACTTTATGGAAAATCATAAAAATTCATACAACATAATAAAAACAACTCCTTATCATATTACTACCAAAAATTCCATAAATCATAAAAACATGAACTAAAACAAAGATGAACCAAAAACTAAAGAAACCAAGGTTAAAGCTATGTTACTAACTAGAACCATAAAAACCATAACATGAACCAAAAACAAAAGCTATGTGACATTAATTCGTCGAGTAAAACGGAATTGTTACCTTAGCTAGCCAAAACAAGTAGCACCAAATAATAAGAAGTATAATAATAAGAAACCCTCCTACTAATCTTCACCCAAAATATACGAGTCTCCAAACTCGTCTTCAAAATCTTCCCCTATAAGAAAAGACAAGAAAAACATTATTAGAACTAAAAATATGAATTTCCATAAGTAAAGTGTTGAAAACGATTTTGTCGGAATTGAAATAAAACCGTACGTGAAGATGGGGAGCGAAGAGGAGAGTCTAGAAATATAAGTTAGGACGGATTTAATTAAGAAATGAAGATTTTATGAAGGTTTTGCTCAAGAACGATGAAGAACAAAAGATGAACGACGAAGAACACGAAGAACGATCAAAGAAAGTGATGTTTTGATCTTAATTTGATTTGTTGTAAAATGAAAAGTTGTTTGTGAGTAAGGAAGAGTGGGTTGAGCCGTGTAGTTATAGGCAAATAAGGATGTCGAGTTTCGAAATTGTTGTTACGTAATTGACTCGCGTTTAATAATTATTTTACGGTAATTGATTAAATATAATTAACGATTAAGTTAATTACAACAAATATCTAGATATTATGATTATTGTATCAAAAGTAAATGAAAATTTCAATGGCTATTAGAGGTAGGGGAGCCGTGTGGGTAAGGTGATCATCGGGTCTGATTTCGAGCGTTTTGCGTAATTTTCGTTAACTGATCGATAAAATGAAATAATATCTCGATATTATGATATTATAATCAAAAGTAATGAAATATCAAGCCCTATTAGAGGACTAAATGAGCCGTGTGGTATGGTGAGGAATCGGTCTGTTTTTGAGCGATTTGCGTAATCTTTGTTGACGGATCGATAAAGTAATTAAATATCTAGATATTTTGATTAGTTTAATCAAAATAATTAAAATATCTAATCGTGAGTGGAAAACGATGACACGCGCGTGTGACTCATGCCAAAGTCGAGTTTTGAATTTGTTGCGCGATTTACGATGCGTCGGGAATAGTTAAATGATGATCGGTTAAAAACCGTATAAGTTATTCTTTAAATTCCGAATAAATTCAAAATAATTATATTAAATTATGATAAATCTTAATAAATCTAAATAAAAATAAATCAAAAATATTATTTTTTTAAATAAAATTTCGGTCTTCAAACTTATGAGGCGAGTCGGGAAAAAGTCAACGAAAGTCAAAGTTGACTGAAAAGTCGAGAAAAGTCGAAGATGACTTAAAAGTCAAGAAAAGTTTATGACGACTTAAAAGGCAAGAAAAGTCAATGACGACTTTTAAAAAGTCAAGAAAAGTCAAAGACGACTTAAAAGTCAAGAAAAGTCAAAGATGACTAAAAACGGGTTTTCATGAAATCTCTCAAAATTCCAAATATGAACGCGGAATTTCAAAATAAGACTCGGAACAAAAATTCCTATTTTAAAACTAAGTTCTACTGAAAAGTGTTAGTAATATTTTTACTAGAAAATCGGGCACTTTTCGGGTTGTTACAATGATATTTCGTATCCAAGACTCGGTCAATCATAGACGCCGAGTACCCCAAATTCGGTCGACATTCACGAAAGAGGCGGAAAAGAGCACAAGCCTCATAACAAGCGGTACGCTACATGAAAATGACACCACCTCGCAAGTATACAACATTTGACGGCCGGGTCGATCAACGCAAAGCGTTCGCCTCCCAACAACGTCGTCATATGCCCACTAACACATGCAATTAAGCAGTAAGGATACACTCTCCGTTCCGACATTCCAGCTTTACGAACGTGGAGGTAGCCAAGGGAATGAGAGTACAAAGCACATAGAAAATTAGTGCTCAAACCGTAACATTTGTAAAACCAACTCAAAGTAGGTCATATCAAAAACCGTCACAAAACATGCGATACAAGCGAAGGGATTAATCATATATTCGAAACATTAATATTCAAAGTCAAACCCGAAAGTCAACAAAAGTCAAAGTCAAACCCGAGACCCGAGACTCAAACCCGTCAATAGGAGTGGCCTACAAACAAATCATCAATGCAAGAAAACTAAGTCCAAAGGGTCAAGGAAAGTCAAGGCGGGAATAGAATTCAAAAGTTCAACTTTGGAAAAACTGGCAGCAAGAAACGCTGCCAGCGTCCCACGACGCTGCCAGCGTCCACGGACGCTGCCAGCGTCCTGGTCTCAGGCACGCGATCCTCATTTCTTTCAACTTGCCAACAACATTTAACAATCATCATATATCAACACAAACCATCAATTCTCATATCAATTAACAACTAACAACAACCATCATCAATAACACAATTCCTATGATTACTAACCTTATTCTAAATACGATTGCTAACATAGAAAACACATAAAACACGTAAATGATATCGAGTAACCCTTCACCGTTACCTTTTTACGTCTTCAATCGATTTCTAAGCATTCCTCCACTAGATAGAAATCCTTATCGGGGTCTTCGAGGTCTCCACCTAAACAAAGACGACAAAAGATGAATATAATTCACCTTTGAGAAAGACGGATAAATTGAAAAGCGAGAAAGACGGTAATTTTATTACCAATACGGATAGAGGACGATGAGAGGGAAAGAATAAGACGGAATTTAGCGGATTTGAGCGGATTTGAGCAAGTAACGAAGGAGTAGTGTCGATTATGAGTTTGAGCAAGAATGGAGCTTAGGTTTTGGGTGGTTACATGATGAGGAAGGAGGAGTGAGTTGTGAGGGAGTTTAGGGTTTGAGGGAGTATATGAAGGAGTAAGTGGAAAACAAGAGAAAAAGCCCAAAAACGTCTTAAGACGTAACTTACTCGGAATCTCGCGTAAAGTCCGAAAACGAACTCGGAAATTCTAAATTAGACACGGGAAATTTAATTCTAAACTAAAACTAAAATTCGCTGAAAAGTATCCGTATAATATTTCTACTATAAAAATAGGGTACATTTGCGGGTGTTACAATAAATTATATATTTACAATCCTAGCTCTTACCTCTACAATAT
This sequence comes from Heliosperma pusillum, assembly GCA_022085475.1. Lineage (NCBI taxonomy): Eukaryota > Viridiplantae > Streptophyta > Magnoliopsida > Caryophyllales > Caryophyllaceae > Heliosperma > Heliosperma pusillum. Next base: position 23,307 of record JAIUZE010010319.1, read on the forward strand.
ATTCTATTTATATTATTTTTAAGGGACTCGATTTTATGGAGTTTAGACCTACCTTTAGGGTTTATATATTTGATGGTAAATAAGAAGAATAAGATAAAGATGTCTTTCTTTTGGGGCGGTTTTGGAGGAGGATTTCTGTAGCAATATTAATGGCGTCTTTATGAAGATGAATATTATTTTGTGGTCTTTATTGCGTAATAAAGGTAACTAGGTTTTCTTCTTTAATTATGTTTATAGAAAGTAAACATGATTTACATGATATAATAGTGTATGTATGACTTAATTGTAGTGTGCGTAATATTATATGCATTTAATTGTATTTATTATATGTTCTTTTGTATAATATTATTTGTGTCATCTAGGGTTGCGTGATACAACCCTAGTGGCGTTGTTTTGGTGCCGTGTGCAACGGCCTAGGCGCACCAACGGTGGCAGCCTAAGGTTTTATGTTGGGTGTGGCCTCTCTTGAGAGGAAGGCTAGGGTTTGATGATTTATCACTTAGGGTTTTGGTTGTTTTGAAGAATTATGGTTTTGATTTACATCGTTGAGGTTATAGTATATTAAACAATAACTTTGCATGTAAGCTACCCTAGTTATACATATTTGAGCTATAACTTTGAAAGTGACGTATGGTGCGGTGTACTATGACAAGACTCGTTGTGGTGACATGGCGGTTTGTACCGTGGAGTCAACCCCTCGGTGAATTTGTTATAGAGAACTAACCCGTGATGGAAGAGAGTTATAGTTAATGATACTATAACCTCGCACGTATAAAGTTATAGCTTGAAGTGCTATAACTACACTAAAGTTGAGTAAAGGTTATAGCTGAAGGTACTATAACTTTGTTGAAGTTAAGCGAAGGTTATAGTTGATGATACTATAATCTGACAAGCTTAACTAAAGTTATAGATGGTGTACTATAACTCTGTTGGAGTTAAGCGAAGGTTATGGTTGATGATAATATAACCTGACAAGCTTAACCAAAGTTATAGTTGGAGTTACTATAACTTCACTAAAGTTGAGTGAAGGTCATAGCTGAAGTTACTATAACTTCACTAAAGTAGAGTGAAGGTTATAGCTGAGGTTACTATAACTTCACTAAGGTTAAGTGAAGGTTATAGTTGGTGGTTTTATAACATTGGATGTTATATGCTTTTGTGTCTGGTGTTATGGTAACTCGAACTATAACATGACCTTTGAGGTGTTATGTTATAGGTCAAGATACTACAACCTTAGTCGTCTATGCTTGTTTATTTGTGGTGTTATGGTTAATTGGACTATAACAATATGTTTGCTTATAGTATTGGTTATTCTTATTCCTATATTGCTGGACAGTCTGTTATACTGTTCTTGGCTTGAGCCGTGACGTTGTTCACGCGTTGTTGGGCAGTCAGTAGTACTGTTCCTGAGTTGAGTTGTGACGTTGTTCACGCATTGGTTTGTGCAGTCAGTTATACTGTACATTTGCTTGTTGTTGGTTGAATAGATGACGATAGTATCAGTTATATACTGTTGAAATGAACTAACGCTACCATTCGGGAATTGGGTTTTATGGTCTATGTTCGGGGGGGTATCAGAGGCAGTTCGTTATACGCTCTGGTCCCCGAGTGTCGTTCGATGTATAGTTAATGCATCGAGGGTCTAGCCAGGTCTTAGACATATGGGCAGTGGTTATACGCCATACATAGTACCGTGGAGGCAGTGCGTTATACGCTCCACACCCGATAAAGGCAGTGCGTTATACGCTCCATTAGCTAGAGGCAGTGCGTTATACGCTCTAGCAGTTAGAGGCAGTACGTTATACGCTCTAACGGGCATTTGATAGGATATATCGCACACCTATGCAAAAATAAATTTCCCTAGACACAAATTAATGTAGTACGAGGGGTCGAACACAAGGAGACGGGAATTTTGTTATGCAAAGCTTTGAAAAGACTATTATCAAGGTCGGTTTAATGGTTGTTTTAGTTTTGATGTTTAGCTAAAAATGATGTAAATTAAAATAATATTAAAAGAGTCTAGGGGAGTCGGGTCACTCATGCAAATACATAAATGCTCATGTTAAACATAGGAATTCTTAATATTGTTACTAGTTTAGGCTAAAGACACTCATCTCTCGATATTAGTGTCAACCTTAGGTCGAGTCCTAGAGAACTTTGGTTATGACTAGAGTCGTTCTACTACACATGCTTAGTCTAATCCAATTCCGTGCCTCTCGACTTATAGAATAAATTAACAAATTTAATCAATGTAATTGGCCAAATAACAAAGATTAACAAAACAATACAAGCATGTGATAGAAACAATTTATCAATATTAATTCATCCTTATTTTAACAATTACAACTTACTAATTATGCATGGCTTCCTTAATCCCTAGACAAAAGAAACTACTCACTCATGTTGATGATTAAACTAATAGTATTTGATATAATAAGCATGATGATTATGAAGTTACAAAAGAAAACAACTTGTTAATATAGAATTTGTTATACTAAGTGAATGAAATTACTACTAATAATTCTAATGTAAATAACAATGAAAACTATGATTAACTAGTGTTACGATTAACTAAATGCTTGTAAAGTAAAGGACGAAAGTGAATACTAACATAAAACATAAAACTAGAATTAGAATTACCGCAATCGAGAAGTATAACTTGGAAATGAAGAACAAATAACTCAAATGCTTGAATGAAAATATTGGATTACAACTTAAAATGTAACCAAGTGTTTAAACAATGTAATAACCAAATGTTTAACTAAATATGAAACTAAAAGAAATTTGTGTGCTTAAGCTAAGGGAAATATGATGAAAAGATATGAGAAGATATGAAAAAGGATGTAAAAAAGATGCCCCTAAGTGTCGAAGTCCCTCTCCTTTATATAGGGCGAGGGACTTGAAACGTATGCATTCAAAGAGACCAAACCCCGATCGGGGAATGGGAACCCCGATCGAGGTTTCAGTAACCCGGCAATATTTGCTTAATTGCTCCATTTAATGCTTAAGGAATCCTAAGCTATGCCTTTAAGCACCTTAATTCTCCGGTTATTTGCATAGTTTTGGGATTCCTTGGGCATCCAAAGGAGCATCCTATGTTGAGTTGTGGACTCCTTGCATTGGGCTTCATTTTTGGTTTCTACTTTGCATTTCAATCCATTTCACAAATCTTCATGCTTGGCTTGTCATTCTCCATTCTAACCTTCCATGGTCCATCTTACTTCCATTAGCTTGTTGGACTTTGGTGCTTGCTATTGTGTTAGGAAAAAGCCTCTAAATGCTTAGATTCCTACAAAACATAGCAAAAACGAGCGATGCACCTCGAACACGTAATTAGCTCACAAATATACTAAACAAAGTATGATAATCATGTAAAATCGAGCTAAATTAGGGAGTAAAATCATATAAAAACTAGACATATCAGCGTTCGCTCTATTCGCTATGCTTATTGCTAGCTTTGTGCCTTCGGTTTGTGTATGGGTCGTATTACACCTGTTTTGTATGTTGTGCTCATCTAGAGTTGAGTCGTCATGTCAGTTGTGTCAGAGTTCGAGGTTTGTCTTGGTTACGGCAATTAATTGCTTGTGGTATTTCTCATGTTACAATTAATCTACTTATTTCTATTATGGATTGTTGTCAAGCTTAGCCTGTTGTAAACATGACTGGGAGAGCACCTAGTTACTCCCGACTGATTGTCGACCCCCATTCTCAGGTTGATTTGGTTGCTGCTTGTCTGGATGTTGTGCTGGAGAGACTTGTGGCAAGAAGAATAATTTATTTAAGTTAAGAATTATTAATAATGTATTAGTATAGTTTTGAATTTGAGTATCGATCTGGATTGGTCAGGTGTTTCCGCCACCTTGACCCTATTCATCTTTGTACTCTGATGAATTATTTATTATTAAGGTATTTCTTTTGTTTTAAAAAATCCGGGTTGTTACAGTAATTATCTCCGGATGAGCATCGGCTTCGGCTCGGCTTAGAACATAGATAGATCCCTTAGGCTTGGCACTTGGAGTGGGCAATTTCCGATCGGGCAATCATCATAACGGTGATCGGTCTTCTTGCAAAAGTAGCAAATGAAAGGTCGGTTGCAGCATCCAACACCGGGATGGTAGGGTTGCCTTTAACGGTTGCAAAGGTGATATAGTGTCATTTCACCCTACTTTTCCACCCCTTTTTGCCTCGTTTTGCTTGCCTTTAACGCTCCCTAAGAGCGTTTCTACGTGTTTTACCTTCTTCTAGCACATTTCTCGCTTTTATCGTGTTCTTGTAGGTAAACCGCCACTTTAGGCGATTTCTACCTAATTTTGGTCGACAAAGAAGAAGGTGGATCACTCGGAGGACCCACGACATACCTTGGGGGCCCGACATACCCTTGGGGGGGCCTACACGATGCGCCAAAGCCCTCCCGAGTCAAGGCAAGTAAAACCGGGAAAGAAGCAACAAAGTCAAGCAAAAGAAGAAGGAAAAGAAGCATTTCACGGGCGTGAAAGGTATCTCACGGTCGTGAGATGCCTTTCCAAGAAGGTGGATTTTCGAGCAATTCAGCTCACGGTCGTGAAAGTGAAGTCACGGTCGTGAAACTCATTTCACGGTCGTAAAACTCATTTCACGGTCGTGACTTGATCGTGAAAGAAGGCCTGCCTCTGCCACATTAGGTGCACATATCTCACGACCGTGACTTGCAGTTTCACGGTCGTGAGACACCTTTCACGACCGTGAAACATCTTTCACGGTGGTGACCTTGCCAGTCCATGAAGTCTTTCGAAGCCCATCTTTCCTCCATTTTGTAAACATATAAATAGGCCCTCTTGTGTAATTAGAGGGCACGAAACCCTAGACTTAAATTAGTTAGATTAGGTTAGATTAGTCCTCCTAATTAGTTTAATCTTTCCTCAATTACTCTTTAACTAGTTTTAGATCTAGTCATGTAATTGGATTTCTTGGTTTTGTACTTGAAGATTGGTGACAAAGTCTTCTCCTTTATTCAAGATTTCCTCTTTTGTTGTTCATATTTTGCCTTAATTAGTTGGTATATCTTCTTAATCCCTTTTCATATACTTGCTAATCTTGTCATTTCATTACTTGTTTTGTTTCCTTCTTATCATTATGTCTTGTCTTATTTTTATATCTTATTCCTCCATAATCCTAATGTTAAGTAGTGAGTAGTAATTAATCTAGGATTAGTGGGGGATAATGGGTTTTAATGAGGGTTAATCTTTCTTTGTTGGGTTGATTTGTTGATTAATTGTCTTTCTTCCAACGTACGCATACCACATGTTTGATGAAATGCTTGCTTGACAAACTTACATGATTCATGTTTATTATACATTTCCGTAAGATCGATAGCCGCGGAATATGTTAGGGTTTGCATATAGTTGGTATATCGACCTTGTGTACGCGAGAGCTAGCTTGGTTCGGTATATGGGAGGGATTGTAAGATCGAGAGTCTCAATCTACCGCGCCCAAGTTTGACTACCCATTAACTATGAACCCAACTCACTAGAACCCAAATTACCCATTTGAACCCACCGATCCTAGACTTTCCTTTTATTGCTTGTTATTTGACTAGTATAGAACCCGCACGAATGCGCGGTTTTTTTAATAATGATATTAAAGAATTTAATAATTATATACCTAGTATAGTAGTATTTAATTCCCTTTGAAATGTAATTAATAGTATTTAATTCCCTTTGAAATGTAATTATATAATTTAGTAATAGCAATGTCTTGTATTAAGAGATAAAAAAGAGAAGGATCAACACTTTTACTCCGTCATATAAGATTGTCGCTTTTACTGAAACTATTTGTAACCTGTTTTTTTAATATGTTATTAAATCATTATATAAACTAAAGAAGTAACGTAAACATTAAATAATGACCTTAATAATACAACCATATAAGATATAGCATGGAGAAAAGACAGATAATAAGTTAAATTGTAAGAAAATATATATTATATGTAAAATTTTCGTTTTAGATATAAAAATAATCTATGAATACTCTCAACTTGTAGTATTTTTGTATAATAAGACAGAATTTTAGAATTAATTAGAAAATGTTTCGTAGAAAAGTATTCGTGACTATCACCTTTATTTTTAAAATAAAAGTGGTAAAATATTTTAATTACATCATAATGGGATTTCAATCTAAAAGATTGGGCCCATTACTAACTAACATATTATAAGATATAAGTATAAAACTCAATCCAACTATAAATTTTATGTTTTAGACGGGAAAGTTAGAGCATGACTTAATCTTTTAATAGTAGGGGGATTATCTTAGTTTAGTCTTACTTTCCTACTTATTTGCATTTACTCAATGTTCTTAGAATAGTTTCAAATCCACTTCTATATCGTGACACCCTTGAGCATAGCTAGTCTAGACTTTTGCATATCGAATACCCACCGTCCCTGTGGACCGACCTTAACTTGCCACCGTGCTTAGTCTTGTTATAAATATTGTTTGACAAACCAAAACGACGCTTGTCAAAAGGCGACCTTGAGATTGGACTCAAGCATTAGCATGAGCTTGAGGGGGAGCATAGGGTCTAGGAGCCACATTAGAAGTAGCTTGGGGCAAGAAGGGAGTAAGAGCCCTTGCATTTGCATTTGAAGGAGTGTTAAATCTCCGCTTGTTAGCATAGGCATTGGAAGATGAGGGAGTGAACGAACTTTTGCCATAGAAGTTTGGCATAGGTGAGAAAGGAGAGGGATTTTTCATCTTCGCTTCATCTTTAATGGCCCTCATGGAATTCTCAGCCCAAAGTGCATCATCGTAAAACTCTCCAAAAGAGGTAGAGCTCCTCCTTACCTTACTTTGAAGCAAGGCACTAAGCTTATTACGATAGTAAAAAGCTCGATCTTCATCATCCTTAATGAGTCTTGGTGCAAAGTGTGCAAGTTTGTTGAATTGGGTGGTGAAATCTTGAACCGGCAAATCACCTTGTTTGAAATCAATGAATTCTTCGAGTCTTTGTTGTTTGAGTTCTTTGGGGTAAAATCGATCTTCAACAAGAGTCTTAAAACGTTCCCAATTGAAATTGACTTCAAGAGTAGCGGTAGGACTAGTAATCGACCACCAATTGCCGGCCTCTCTTTCAAGAAAATGCTAGGCAATTCTTACTTTGTCTTCTTCTCGAACTTGATACAAGTCGAATTGCTTCTCCATCTCACGGAACCATTCCGAGAGCTCGGTAGGGTCCGGTTCTCCACCATAAGTCTTGGTCTTGCTTCTAGCAATTTGGCTAGCCACCCAAGCATAGCCTCCTTGGTGATGATCTTCTCGAGGAGGAGGGGCTTGGTTAGCATGAGCATTAGCCGAGTCTTGTTGATTCCTAAGGAGATGAGTTAGAGCCTCCAATATGACATTTTCTACAAGTTGAGGTCTAACCATCTTCATAAGACACAAAAACAAAACAAGGTAAATCCTAACACGTAGCACAATCATAGATACTACCAAGTAAAGTCCTTAATTTCTACCCATCTCTCATTCATTTTTTAAGGTCAAGTTAAAATTTAAGTTTAGGGTTCACATGTGTGCGTCGGGAGCGTCATAGGCTCTGATCCCAACTGTGACAACCCTCGCGATAGCGAAAATAAAACATAACAAGCATGCAATTATATAGCGGAAAATACTTTTGAAATCTTTTAAATGCTAAGAGGAAATACGAGGAATGTCAAGCAAATACAAACCAAAGTATAAAATACTATAAGGAGACATAGTCTCTCAAAACGTAGTCAAAACATAAGTAGAGTCTAGCAAACTAGCTAAGAACGTCAAGGGTGAATCGTGATAGGCCAACGCCCGCTAGCTCACACACAAACCCAAAAGTAAGTAAATATCCAACCATGCAACATGTACATTCATAAAATATGAAGGCCACGGTCAGTGGGGAGTAACTCCGGGTTCTCCCAACCATATCACAGGAAAACACATATAGACAACCACTTAAGCACATATCGTCATACATATAATTACATCATGTGAGATATGAATATATATTTTATGATAAAAGGGCATAAGCATGTGAAGTATCAAACAATATGCATCATCATAATACAATCCGACTCGAGGAAGACTCCCTTTGCCAACTATATATACGCTAAGGGCTTGCATCTCACCATTAGTGACATATACTTGAAAAGGTAGGGACTCAACATACAAAGCAATTCAAGGCATTCAACGGTCACAAGTAATCAAACATACATTCTCACGGTTAATGACACGCTGCACTGAAACTATTCAGAAAAGACAACTAAACAATGACAAATTGAGCTAAGATTAAGACACTTGCAAGTACTCTGTTTCTGTTTGAATTGATTGTTAAAGAACAAGGATAGGACCTTAACCAAAGCACAAAGCCAATGGTTGAGGGTTGAACCTTGATCCCAGCACACAGCTAAGGACCCAAGGTCACTTCCAAGCACAAAGCAAAGGAAGTTGTCTCAAGCACACAGCCAAGAGATGCAACAGAAACAAGGTTTCAGTTTTATGTTTTACTTCAAATCTGATTTGCATTTCATTAGGTAAAGGCCTTATATAGGCAACAAGGATACAACTCAGACGTTAGGAGATATCTAGGGCCACAAAGGCTTACAACATGAAACAAAATAACAGCTACAAACTTGCAGGAAAACTGACATAAAGTAGATAAAGCAGAAAAGTAATTCTAATAGGACAATCTGCCTTAATGGGTTTGTTGGGGTTGAAACTGGTGGAGGGGTGGACTTCTGAGCTTGATTCTTGAGCTCAACTGAAGTGGGATGGATGCCAAAGGTCCCTCTAAAAGGCCCTCGAGTTTGTTTGATCATAAAAGGAAAGTTTGATAGTGACATGTTAACTACTGCAAAAAGGCTGAAATCTGGACAGTCTGAAGTTGTCCCTAAGCTAACTCTTTGTGTGTTTGTTTCTGGGGAGGGAAGTCCTGGGGAAAGTTGTAGAGGACCTTCCCAAGACATAGGTTTGAGGGTTGGTTAGGCTTGTTTGATTGTGTGGGGCCCCATGGACCTTGTTTAGAAAGGCTGTGATAGGCTGTTTTTGGCTGGGGGCTGTTTTTGTTGTGTTGGGTTTGTTGGGCTGTTGGCTGAGCTTTGTTGTGGCCTAGTCTTGGGAAGTGGATGGCTAGGCTTTGTTCTGGTTGTGGTGGTGTTGTCTTAGCAGGCTTGAAGTGGTTGTGGCTTGGACTGAATAGAACATTGTCATAGCTGGTCATGGTGTTGTCTGAATGTAGGTTGTTGTTTTGATGTTGAGTCTTGTCTTGAGTTTGTGTCTTGTCTTGAGCTCGTGTCATGGCTCGTGTCTTGGCTTGGTCACATACTCCCGTTGCAACCTCCTTTTCTTGAAAAGGATTTGCCCTCAAATCTTCCTCACCTTCATCATCTGATTCACCATGGTAAGGACTCAGGTCTCCAACATTGAAAGTACCATGTACACCATAGCTTCCTGGTAGATCCACCTTGTAAGCATTGGTGCCTATCTTCTCCAATATCTCAAATGGTCCATCAGCTCTTGGCATGAGCTTGTTTCTCCTCTTGTCTGGAAATCTCTCTTTTCTTAAATGCAACCATACAAGATCCCCTGCCTTGAATTCCCTTGCTTTCTTAGGCCCCTTGGACCTAGCCTTGTACAACTCATTGGACCTTTCAATCTGCTTCTTGACTTGCTCATGAATCTGTATCATTTGCTCAACTCTTTTCTTTGCATCATAGCTTGCCTTGTTTCCTTTGACTGGTGCTAGGTCTGTAGGCATGAGAGGATTAGTGCCATAAACTGTTTCAAAAGGACTTTTACCTGTGCTGCTGGAGGGAGCTCTGTTGAAGGCAAACTCAGCTTGTGCTAGCTTGAGGTCCCAATCTTTCAATGACTTAGAAACAATGCTCCTTAAGATCTTCCCTAGTGTTCTGTTAGTGACTTCTGTCTGCCCATCAGTTTGGGGATGGTGAGAAGTACTAAACAATAACCTAGTCTTCAATAGCTTCCACAAGGTTCTCCAGAAATGGCTCATGAACTTTGTGTCTCTATCTGAGACAATGCTTCTAGGGACCCCATGTAACTTGACAACCTCCCTAAAGTATAGTTCAGCTACCCCCAATGCATCCTCAGTCTTCTTACAAGCAATGAAATGTGCCATCTTGCTGAATCTATCTACAACCACCATGATTGAATCTTTTCCCCTTTGAGTTCTAGGTAAGGCTACAATAAAGTCCATACTGAGGTCTTCCCATGGCTTGTTGGGTACTGGAAGTGGTGTGTAAGGGCCTGCTTGAAAGTGTGCCTTGGCTAGTTGACAAGATCTGCATCTCTTGAGGGCATCTTGCACATCACTGAGCATCTTAGGCCAATAGAACTGATCTTGTAAGATGTCATAGGTCTTCTGTACCCCAAAGTGACCAGCAAGGCCATTGGAGTGAACCTCTTTGACCAGTAGTCCCCTATAAGGTCCCTTAGGCACACACAGTTTGTTTCCATAGAATAAGTATCCTTCTTGAGCTGTGTACTTGCTCCCTTTCTTGACTTGCCCTTCTTGGTGTACCTCCCATTCATGCTTGAAGTCTGGGTCCTCTTGATAGAGCTCTTTCATAAATTCAAACCCCAACACCCTTTGCTCCATGAAGGTCAACATTACAGACCTTCTAGACAATGCATCAGCTACAACATTGTTCTTACCTTCTATGTACTTGCTGGAGAATGAGAAGGATTGCAAGAACTCTACCCATTTGGCATGCCTGGGGTTGAGTTTGTGTTGTCCATTGATGTATTTGAGAGCCTCATGATCAGAATGAAGCACAAAAGGCTTAGGCTTCAAGTAGTGTCCCCAATGATTCAATGCCCTCACAATGGCATAGAATTCCTTGTCATATGTGGAATAGTTAAGCTTGGCCCCATTTAGCTTCTCACTAAAGTATGCCACAGGTTTCTTTTCTTGAGTAAGCACAGCTCCTATGCCAAGACCACTGGCATCACACTCTACCTCAAAGAGTTTGTTAAAGTCTGGTAGAACCAATATTGGAGACTTGCACAATAGCTCTTTGATCAGATTGAAGGACCTTTCAGCCTTCTCATTCCACTTGAACTCTCCCTTCTTCATGCACTCAGTAATAGGGGCCATGATTGAACTAAACCCTTGTATGAACCTCCTATAGAAAGATGCCAACCCATGGAAACTTCTTACATCAGTAACAGTTTGGGGAATGGGCCATTCCTTGATTGCTTGCACTTTCTCAGGATCAACTGCTACCCCTTTCTTAGAGATGATGAACCCAAGGAAGTAAACCTCAGGCTGCATGAAGGTGCACTTCTCTAGCTTGCCATACAACTTGTTTTCTCTTAGGACCTCAAACAACAACTTCAGATGTTGCAAATGTTCTCCCTTAGTTGAACTGTAAATAAGAATATCATCAAAGTAAACCACTACACACTTGCCTAAGTAAGGCCTTAGGACCTCTGTCATCAACCTCATGAAGGTGCTAGGGGCATTAGACAACCCAAAAGGCATCACCAGCCATTCATAGAGCCCATGTTTAGTCTTGAAAGCTGTCTTCCATTCATCCCCTGCTCTTATCCTCACTTGGTGGTAGCCCTGCCTCAGATCAATCTTAGTGAACACTTGAGCCCCACTTAGCTCATCCAGAATATCATTAAGTCTAGGTATGGGAAACCTATACTTGATGGTAATGTTGTTGATGGCCCTACTATCAATACACATACGCCAAGTCCCATCCTTCTTTGGCACAAGCAAGGCTGGTACAGCACAAGGACTGAGGGACTCTCTGACATAGCCCTTGTTGAGTAGTTCACCTACTTGAAGTTGGAGCTCTTGTGTAGCCTTAGGGTCACTCCTGTAGGCTGGCTTGTTGGGTAAGATAGCTCCAGGCACTAGGTCAATGTGGTGCTCTATCCCTCTAAGTGGTGGCAGTCCACTAGGAAGCTCAGTAGGGAAGACATCACCATAACTTTCTAGGATAGATTTGACCTCTTCAGGGATATCAATGATACTCATCCCAGTCTCCTTGACTAGCAATATGTATACAGGTTGTAGCTCACTTAGCTCTTGTGCTATTTCTGATTCACTTATCAACATGACTTCTTTGGAAGCCTCACTCATGGGGTTTGGGTTGATCTTTAAAGCAGGTGGTAAAGGTGCTAGGGTGATCTTCTTCTTCCCATACTTGAAGGTGTAAGTGTTGTCTCTCCCATGGTGTATGGCATCCCTATCAAACTCCCATGGTCTCCCAAGCAGAAGGTGACATGCATCCATAGGTAGAACATCACAAAGACTCTCATCCACATACCCTTTACCAATTGAGAAAGGTATAACACATTGTTTATCCACCTTGATCTCAGCCCCTTTGTTTAGCCATCTGAGTTTGTAAGGTAGGGGGTGGTCTTTGGTGGGTAGAGCTAGCTTGTCTATCAGTGTTTTGGAGGCCACATTAGTGCAGCTTCCCCCATCAATAATGAGGTTACATACTCTACCCTTGATGGTACATCTGGTCCTAAAGATCTGGTGTCTTTGGTCCTCTTCCAAAGGTTGTGGTTGAGTATGCATTACCCTCCATGTTACCAAACTTAACCCTGCATCAGGCTCTATCAACTCCTCACTAGCCTCTACCTCAGGCTCTTCCATCTCTTCATCACAGACCAACACTTCATCATCTCCCCAATGGATTACTTCTAGGGTACTCAGAGCCCTTTTAGATGGACATTCTCTAGCAAAATGTCCATACCCTTGACATTGAAAGCACTTTTTGAGAGGGGTAGTCTTCCTTTGGCCTGCCTCAACAGCCTTGCCTTTATCAAGGTTGAAAGGAGTCTTAACAGGAACCACAGGTTCTCCTATCTTAACTCCTACAAAAGGTTTGAAGGTGGGGGTTCTGGAAGGTGTCTTAGAAGCACTGGCCTTTCCTTTTCCCAATTTTTCTACCCTTAAAGACAAGTTGACAGCTTCCTCAAAGGAGTATATGTTTTGTAGCCTGACTTTGCTAGCTATCCTTTCATCCAACCCCTCTAAGAACCTTGCTATCTTTTGTTCAGATTTCTCAACAACCTCACATTGCAAAGTGAGTTGTTCAAAGTCTCTTAGGTAGGACTCTAAAGGTCTTTGGTCTTGCTTTAGGTGAGTAAGCTTAATGAACATGTCTTGAGTGTAGTCCCTAGAGACAAACTTAGCTCTCATTTTCTTTTTCAGTTTGAGCCATGACTTTACAGGTTCTTTCCCTTCTCTAACCCTCAAGGTTTTCATGTTTTCATACCAAAGTGAGGCATAGCCTTTTAGTTTCATGATAGCAACCTTAAAAGCCTTTCTATCAGTGTATCCTTTAAACTCAAAGACTCTTTCTACAGACCTTAGCCAATCTAAGAAATCATCAGGGTTCAAGCTACCTAGAAAGTCAGGAATCTCTACCTTGATATCTTTGTCTTGGTGTCTGAGAAGATTGTGATCTGAGCCATCTGAATCTGACATTTCAAACTGATCTACAGGTTGTCTCCTCCTTACTCCACCTTGTGGGAAAGGTGCTCCTCTTCCTCGACCTCTGCCTCCCCTTGTATCATTGTTCTGTTGGCCCTCAAGGAGTTCATTGACAGATCTAGAGACCTCCATTACAGTTCTGACAAGATCTTGAACTGTGTTTTCAATACCTGTGATTCTCTCTTCACTCATGGTTGTATTTTGTGTTTTTAATGTAGTTAGGTAGATGAACTCACAAACCAAAGCTCTGATAACCAATTTGCACTGAAACTATTCAGAAAAGACAACTAAACAATGACAAATTGAGCTAAGATTAAGACACTTGCAAGTACTCTGTTTCTGTTTGAATTGATTGTTAAAGAACAAGGATAGGACCTTAACCAAAGCACAAAGCCAATGGTTGAGGGTTGAACCTTGATCCCAGCACACAGCTAAGGACCCAAGCTCACTTCCAAGCACAAAGCAAAGGAAGTTGTCTCAAGCACACAGCCAAGAGATGCAACAGAAACAAGGTTTCAGTTTTATGTTTTACTTCAAATCTGATTTGCATTTCATTAGGTAAAGGCCTTATATAGGCAACAAGGATACAACTCAGACGTTAGGAGATATCTAGGGCCACAAAGGCTTACAACATGAAACAAAATAACAGCTACAAACTTGCAGGAAAACTGACATAAAGTAGATAAAGCAGAAAAGTAATTCTAATAGGACAATCTGCCTTAATGGGTTTGTTGGGGTTGAAACTGGTGGAGGGGTGGACTTCTGAGCTTGATTCTTGAGCTCAACTGAAGTGGGATGGATGCCAAAGGTCCTTCTAAAAGGCCCTCGAGTTTGTTTGATCATAAAAGGAAAGTTTGATAGTGACATGTTAACTACTGCAAAAAGGCTGAAATCTGGACAGTCTGAAGTTGTCCCTAAGCTAACTCTTTGTGTGTTTGTTTCTGGGGAGGGAAGTCCTGGGGAAAGTTGTAGAGGACCTTCCCAAGACATAGGTTTGAGGGTTGGTTAGGCTTGTTTGATTGTGTGGGGCCCCATGGACCTTGTTTAGAAAGGCTGTGATAGGCTGTTTTTGGCTGGGGGCTGTTTTTGTTGTGTTGGGTTTGTTGGGCTGTTGGCTGAGCTTTGTTGTGGCCTAGTCTTGGGAAGTGGATGGCTAGGCTTTGTTCTGGTTGTGGTGGTGTTGTCTTAGCAGGCTTGAAGTGGTTGTGGCTTGGACTGAATAGAACATTGTCATAGCTGGTCATGGTGTTGTCTGAATGTATGTTGTTGTTTTGATGTTGAGTCTTGTCTTGAGTTTGTGTCTTGTCTTGAGCTCGTGTCATGGCTCGTGTCTTGGCTTGGTCACATACTCCCGTTGCACACGCACTAGCATCATGTACATAGCAAGTATGATCAAAACACGTCCACGGGATAAACATTTCCCTGAACCATACACGATAAAAAATTCGTATATAAAAGACACATTTCCTCCCAGTAGGACGACGATAATAATACGGTCCTAGTCTAAACCTGACCAGACTCTCAGAATAGACATGTTCCGATTCGACATGCGATAAACATTTCGCATCCAAGACTCGATCAACACGACGTCGAGTACCCCAAATTCGGCTAAACCATACGAAAAAGGCGGAAAGAGCACAAGAACCATAGACAAGCAAGTAGGCTACATGCAATGACACCACCTCGCAAGGATACAACATTTGACAGCCGGGTCGATCAACGCATTGCGTTCGCCTCCCAACAATGTCGTCATTTCCCCACTAACAAATGCATACAAGCATCAAAGATACACCCCCTCGCTCCAACATTCCAGCTAACGAGCACGAAAGTGTAGCCGGAAAATGAGAGTTCAAAGCACTCAACGAGTAGTGCTTAATTCATTAAATAAGGTAAAACCGACTCAAAGAGGGGACAAACCTAAAAACCGTCACAAAACATGTGATATAAACATGTGATAAGATATTATATATTCTAAACATGAATATTTAATGTCATACGTAAGTTTATGAGATAAACCAAACCATACAAACTATTACTTGTGAAGGCAAGTGGAAGAGAAAGGAGAAAAGGGACACATGGGGTCCCAGACGGTGAGGGAGAACGGCTGCCGGGTACCCGGCTGGCACCACGGCAACATCGAACAACAACATTAGTGACACAGGAATCCTCAGCCGGTGGGTGTGACCAGCGGCCGGCTACCTGGCTGGGGTCACAGGCAAATTGTAAAAAGTGAAGAAAAAGGGAAGAGGAGGACTCCCAGCCGGTGGGGGCGGCAGCCGCGTGGCCGTCTGGGGCATGCAGTCCATCAAACCAACAACCAAAATATACAGGGGTGCCCATGCGGTTGAGGAGACCGGCGGCCGGTTGGGCCGGCTGGGACTTACGCTACTTGAAAATTCGTCAAAACTTGTCCAAGTTCACTACAGGGGCTCCCAGCCAGTTAGGACGACACGCCCGAAAACAACATTCAGCAACAACAATTACTTCAAATCCTTTGATACCCATTTTTCTCAAACATCATTTATCATCAACAAACCACATTAAATACATTCTAATCATAACCAATCATTACATAAGATCAATTAAGGCAACCAAAGGCACATTTATTACCCAACTCAAGTTCAACGATGATAAGTAGATATAATTAACCTAAATGTAACTTAGCATAAGATTAGTGAAAAATAAGCATATGAGATGGATTTATACATATGAATGAACAATTAACACATATTCATATGAGACCAACACCAAGAATTCATCTTTCACTAATAAATACTACAATTAACACAGAAAACACATAATGATATCGAGTAACCCTTCACCGTTACCTTTTTGCGTCTTCAATCCTCTTCTAAGTCTTCCTCTATCAAGTAGTAGTCCTTGTCGGGGTCTTGAAGGTCTCCACCTACACAAGGATACAAAAGATGAGAATACATAATAAGGGTGTCTTAAATACAAAGGTTCATAATGAAAAGGAAATAACATTTTACATAAGAAATTTACAAGACGAGAGACATATCTCCCGTATAAATACGAAATAAAAGAGTGTATAATAATATACAATCTAAGAACCGAATATAGGTCCAAGGTAAATACTTCGCTCGCTAGCTCGTCAATGTACCCAAAGTATGCATCACAAACCTGCCAACCGCATAAAATATAAACACGGAAGCCACAGTCAGTGGGGAGTAACTCCGAGTTCTCCCAGCCACGAAATGTCGAGTTTAATAAAACATGAATAACATAAAGCAATGTATATGGAAAATACAAAACCTTAACATATATGATATGCTTTTCATGTTATGAAACAATTAACTAACATATAACCTAGCATATGAAAGCTATCATGTGAATCCAATAATAAACTATAACACGAGGTAGGGAAGCTGGTATGCTAGTTCAGAGGTTACCGTTAACATGGCCATTATACACTCAAACCCTAATCAAACATAATATCATGTGAATCAGTTAACAACCGTTAATCCAAACTCTATCATTTAGCCGGCTGCATCTCACCTTCTGATAACTCATAGAATCATCAAACAGAAGACCAATACTTCTACAACCAGGCATAAGTTCTTAGTACAGTCAATAGAAGACTTCTGTAACTCGAGTCTATACCACGAGGTAGGATATACTTAAATATTTAGGCTCAGCGGTCACTCCAGTAACATGGCCCAAATACCAAGCACACATCTAGGCTCAGCGGTTACACTAATAACATGGCCCAGATCCAAAGCACATATCTTAACTCAGAGGTTCCTCTCAGAAACATGTCCAAGATACGACTCAACCCTAAACCTAGACTGCGCAGACCCAGAGAAATGCGGAACAACATCGCATCCAAGACCCATGATACAATCACATGAGTACACCCTAAGAAGATCCATCAAAGGGGTTAGCTAGTACTTAAACTGGCTCCATTTCCCAAAGTGGAAACAATGGCAGCCATACCCCGACTTGGATATAAACCCACCAAGCCGGGACACAGAAGCTATCAAGCGGCAAACTCCCTATGCTCGTTAAAGATAGTACGGGCCTATCAATGTCATGGTCCAAGATACTCATTTAGAATTAGAATGGTCAAGACGCCATATACTCATAATTCTCTATGGGTACTTAGTCAACACGACACCAACCATACAATAAAACAGTCACGGGAAAAACATCCTATCATGTGACTATTGCATATAAATCATAATCAAATATCATATCGCCTCATATCTACTAAGGCTAATTCATTCATTCATTAAAATAAACCTTACCTGAAGACAAATCCCCGACCCGAGTCCCGCGACGGGTCATCAGTCAAAACGGGGCTGACTAGATCTTAGTTTGACCAAACCCGTTTGGCCAAACCGGCTAGAAACAGAGTCTTAGCCATCGAGGCTTGAACATAAGAATATCCCATTCATTTCATGTTATTTCATTCTATTTCTAACATGTGAATTAATTAAAAATCATACAAAACCCGTTTAACTAACGGAGATCAATTTAAACTACTCATCTCGTATTCTCATTTTACTACCATGTTCGAAATAGTAAATTTTATGAAAAAACCTTTTTAATTTAAATATATTTACTTATTAATATTTCTCAC
>JAIUZE010010320.1:0-18830 GCA_022085475.1 Heliosperma pusillum
AAAAATAACCCGATAAATTATTGACCTAACGTGAACCCAACTAAAATAAGTTTTTTGTCATTTTGTGTAGATCTATTCTTACTAATCTCTCATGGTCAAGTGAGAGTTCCCACATGAATTAGAGTTTTCATATTCAACAAAACAATCTTTACAATCACATGAATTAATTTCGTAAGAAATTCATCTTGTCAGGGTAAATTAAAGAAGCCCTATATATAATATATAATAAGAAGAAATTGAAAATCAAATAAATCAATTATAGACACGGTAGGTCCGCAAGGGTGGTTCTCATGGTCGTGATAAAAAAACTAAGTAAAATTTGTACAACAATTCTTATCTAAGACGGAGTGACTCGTCTTAAGTTTAAGACGGGTCAAGCCTTCCTCATAAAAAGTAAGTGAGGGATAACTGAAGGGCTCCATTTGATATCCCAGTAGGTCTCCCTTGTGACGGGTCGGACCTTGCGACGGGTTTTTCCTCTAACAAAATGGGTAGAGGGAACATGTGGGGCACCCCCCATGTGCTTCCCCTTTTCCCTTAAATGGGTCATTTGTGAGGGGAAGTGGTATCCGTCGCAAGCTTGTGACGGATATTGCCCGTCACAAACAAGAATTTGTGTTGATATCCACTTACCTCCCCACTTGCTTGTTCTATGTGAGGGGGCTTGACCCGTCTTAAGCTTAAGACGGGTCTCCCCGTCGTAAATGAGAATTTATGAAATTTGTAAGAGTCTTAAGTTTAAATTTGTCACCCCAGTGAAAAAAGTGATTAACCTCCTATACGACGTATACTTAATTTGCAGGTTATCACATATATAGTTGAATATTCACAAATATACGGGTACTGATAAAAAAAATAACTACTACTATTACGTGGTTAAATAAAAATGATAAAATTAACACAAATTCTTGTCAATATCCGTCTTAAGGTTAAAACGAGTCAAATACATATCAAATCACTTTACTTATTGCTTAGGAATGAACAAAAGTTTTATCTCCATTACTATCATGTGGTAGTATTTAAATCGGATAATACCCGTCTTAAGCGAGACCGTAAAAAAGCAAAAGCAGCCAAGAAGTCAGGATCACATATAGAGCCAAACATCTTTATATCTTGTTGATTTTCCTTCTCTTCCCTTTCATAGTAATGATTCTATCTCCTTTCTTTCTTCCTTCTCTATACTTTCTCATTCCTTTAATCCTTCAATTACACAAATTCAATCCTATAAATAAAATTCCCAATTTCTCTGATTATTTCTGATATCAGAAAGTTGTAAGCTTTAACCTCTTTTAACCTGCCTATACAATTTTAACCTCAGTTGATGCAACTTCTGCATACATACACATACATACATACTGTAAACACTTTTACAGTAGTATCAAGTTTTCTAGACTGTTTTCTCAGTTGCATCAGTACATAACAGTTCAGACACCTTACAGTCTCAGATCCCAACTTATTTAGCAGTACAAATATAAATATAAATATAAATATATTATATTATATGTCTCTCTCTCTAACTCAGAAATCAACAGTCCATAGTTCATTATCCTATACCTGCAAGTAGTAAGTATAAAGCAACAACCTCCTTACCTATATAGTGGTCCTCTACCTACACATAAAACACAAAATCTCTCCTTTTTTATGTTAAAAAAATTCACTTTTTTCACTAACCCTTTTGGTTTTTTTGTTTAAATTCAACATTTTTGTTATAAAGTTTGAAACTTTGTTACATTTCATAAGGTGGGTAGTTTTTGAAATCATCAAAAAATACACAATTATGCAAGAACAACAAGGGTTAGGAATGATGGGAACTGGTGGCGGACTAGGCGGCTTAATGGGTGGAGATCATATAAGTTTTTCGGACGAGTTTAGGCAATTGAAAGCGGAGATTGTATCGCATCCAATGTATGAACAACTCTTATCGGCGCATGTAGCGTGTTTAAGGGTTGCAACACCAATTGATCAATTGTCTCTTATTGATGCTCAACTTACTCAATCTCATAATATTTTAAGGTCTTATGCTTCTCAACATAATCATCCTCTTTCTCCTCATCAAAGACAAGACCTTGACAACTTTTTGGTAACTATTTGTCTTAAGTTATTATTCCGCCTTTTCATTTATTTATTTATACGTGTCAGCAGATGTCAGCTAGCTTAACTAGTAAAACTTTAGTGTTTTAATGATCATGTATATATACAACGGCCTTATATTTGACAATTGAGCGATGTAATAACTCGATAATTTTTTGTTAATCTAGGCACAGTACTTGATGGTGTTGTGTTCATTCAAAGAACAGCTGCAACAACATGTAAGAGTTCATGCTGTTGAAGCAGTCATGGCTTGTCGCGAAATCGAACAAAATCTGCAGGAGCTTACTGGTAATTTCATATCATTTTTGTTACATTAATTTGTAGAATTTGTTTAGAATTAAAATTAATGATTATATTATATATACTGTGTAGGGTGAAGTAGTATGAATTATTGGTTGTATGATTTTATGTACTAAGAGTAGTAATTAATTGATGCCTTGTAAGAAAGTCTTTAAAGCATGTATGTACAACAAAAGTTTTCAAGGTACACAAAATATGGTGATTTTTATATATTCACCATGTCGATTTCAATTTATCGCTTTACTGTAAAATCGTTTTGCAAAAGACTTGCGTCTTTTAATTCGCTCTTTAATTTGTTGTATGGTGTAGGATGGTTTATACTAACTTGAGATTGAATGTGATGAGACATATCATATATGTCATTTAAGTTGCAAATAAAACCATTTTATTAGAATTTGACCTAACTTTGATATTTTGATGTATAAAATCAATCATTAAAAATTAATAAATAAAAAAAGGTGCAACATAGTTATGATACTGTATATTTGTGTCCTATAAGCAAGACACAGCACATTATACACTCTCTCTTATGCTTAGTTGATGAACCTTTGCTTTGTTTTGGCTCTTATGTTTCATGGTTTTGGCTTGGTGCTCAAAGTGCTAGGTAGGCCCAAATAAAGATACTCTCACTTATAAAGTTTCGGCACTACCATCTCATATTAACTTCTTAAATCGCCCGTTGATTAATAAACCTTACATGAAACGGAGTATTTCGTATATGTGAGAGCGTTGTATGTATCAGGACTCGATAATACCTGATTACGACATATCTTATATTTTCCAATTAAAATGGAGGAGGGTTTGGTGATTTATTATGACTATTGCTTATGTTGACAAATAAGGTAGGTGTTGGATGTAGTGGGACCCATTGAAAAGGATATTTTAAATTTTAGTTAGGAGGGGATATAATAGTTAGTTGGGTGATTGAGGGAGATAATGAAAGCTAAGCTAAGCATAGAAGGTGTAATGTAAGCACCAACCCCACCCATCACCCAATTGATAGCTACCAATCAAACCAATTCAATATATATTTTATTTCTAGAAAAACAAATGCTTGATTGATTGTTGATTAATAGAGTGCCTTGTAATATAATTCACTTCAGAATTAGTCGTCGCGGCCTTATCTCATTCATCTTATATCGCTTTAAACTATAGTTAAAATAAAATTCTTGTCAAATTTTCTTAAATTTGTAAATGAGGTAGCATTATCGGGTGGTATTTACCAAGTCTTGGTACCCAGTGTCACCCTATCGTTGTGTAGATTGATTTAATACCATGGTTAATTGGAGATGATGATGCTAGCACAATAACAATAATTAGCTACCAAGATAAAAATTTAAAGGAGTATAATATATGGAAAAGTTTGATTAGTCATATAACTTTCATTATAATATTCTAATCAATTGCTTAGCCAGGTCAGTATTTTGTCTCTTGTAAGAAGATAACAAAAGAGATATTTAAATGCATCTTTTTACTACTAATTGATAATCCCATGTCATTTCTTGAGTAAGCTCATGAAAGATATTTGTTTGTTTTTTTATTAGAATAAGATATATGTATGTGGTGATTATGTAAACGCGTTGATTATATTAGGTTGATTTGATATGATCAACAATCTTAATCTTCCTTATCTTGTATTGCATGTGTTTTAATTGCTTGATGTAAAATACTTGAACCATAATAAATGTTAGAAGTGCTTATATTATGATATTGTTGTCCCAGCTAAGAAGGTACTACTTTCATTATCAGTCGATTTTAAGAATGAAATTTCGTTTGGACTCGGATTTTCATTTGACACGATCTAACGGTCATATACAGAAGTAATGGATGATGATCTGAAAATGAAATAATATAAAGTTTTTAGAGATAATGGACAACAAATGAAGAGAAAGAAGTAGAGAGGATCATTACTCGTGTAAGATGATGTACTATGTTTTATTATTTGACTCAACCTTATGGCTAATAACTTCAGGAGCAAGTCTTGGAGAAGGAACAGGCGCGACAATGTCGGATGATGAGGATGAGTTGCAGTTGGATTACCCCATGGATCAGTCAGGTGGTGATGTGAATGACATGATGATGGGATTCGGTCTTCCTACCGAATCAGAGAGGTCTCTCATGGAGAGAGTCCGTCATGAACTCAAGCTCGAGCTTAAACAGGTACTACTTGGGTACAATATGACCCTTAATGACATGGTTTTGGAATCGTACCTGACACTAAAAACGCAAAAATGAACTAGTAATTTCAAGCCTTATTTACTCCTGCAACATATCTTTGATTCGCTATCTAAGAAGTCAAGTAACCCTGAGTCCGACACTTGGATATATAACCCGTGTCAAACACCCTACTTGTCCTCCAAGTCAATTATATTTTGCTGTTTATTATGATGAAATTTAAATATGAAATATACATAATGCAGGGATTCAAGTCAAAAATAGAAGATGTGAGAGAAGAGATACTTCGAAAAAGAAGAGCAGGGAAACTGCCTGGAGATACCACATCTGTTCTCAAGGCATGGTGGCAGCAACACTCTAAGTGGCCTTATCCTACTGTAAGTTTCTACTACTTTCCGCTGACACTCTAAAGCGATCAAAACTGGTGAAGGGTTGTTCTTGTTTAACCAGATATATATATATATATTGAGTTCAATTCTTTAATAATGCAACCGTGTTAAAACTCTACAGCGAAAGTTTTGCCACCCTTGTAAACCTACACTGATCGAATAATGTTGTAACTTGTAACTGTTGTTGTTTACTGAATGACAGGAAGACGATAAGGCGAAACTGGTAGAAGAGACAGGACTGCAGCTAAAGCAGATTAACAACTGGTTTATCAACCAGAGGAAGCGTAATTGGCATAACAATTCTCATTCCTCTAATTCTCTCAAGTCTAAGCGCAAGCGCTGAACAACTCCTCCGATCCATCAGATGACAGTGTTATAAGTTCCATTGCAGTTGATCTAACCAAACTCTTGTTTTTTTTTGTGGAAAATTAATCATCATTACTTGGTTAAATAGTAGTATTTGCAGGCTATATTGAGCTCCATAGTGTCTGGTGTAAAAAATGATGGTATACATAAAAAAGTGCAGTTTAATTAGATCTTTTGGATTCTCAGTAATGTAAGATACTTGTAATCCTTGAATCATTGCTCGCGATTTGTATCCCTCCTCCCTTTTATATTGTACAACGTACTCAACTTCTACCTCTTCTCATGCCGTAAAAAAAATTACATATTTTGTAGAAAAGACATGGCCGAAAGTTGTTTCAAGTTGCAGTAAGCCCTAGAATGCAGGAAGGCTAAATCTAGTCGTGTTAGGGAGACGTACCCCGACAGGCCGACAGAATCCCTGTCGTTGTGGGGGAAAAGTGACATCTCTGACATTGATAATAATGATAATACGAGGTATCGGGTTCCTGCTGATATGACAGTGGAGGATTTGCGTGGGTGATTCGGAAGAAGATTGAGCGGACTCCGAAAAAGGATATACTAATCTTTGTTAACATTCTACAACCTAAAGGTGCTATGATGTTAGCTATCTTTGAGGAGCACAAAGATGATGGGTTTCTCTACTACTGTCACATTATCGTACTTGTTATCCGATTCATTATCCAAAACATAAAAAAGACGGATCACCGATCCAAAACATAAAAAAGATGGATCACCGATCCAAAAAACATGTTCGGATTGGATATCTAGTTAAAAGATTTGGGCCAACGAATTGGAAATGGCGTCGTTGGGCCTTGGCTCTGAAGGTTCTCAACCACATGAAATAGTTTTGGGTTTAAATATCCTCATTACCTGAAAAAATGATCGGCCAACTCGTTGAGATTTCGAAAAGAGTTGCTCTACCGAGAGCACAATACACGAATCAAGCCCAAAATTTACAGATATCCGTATATATATGATCCGAAAACATTACTTCTTTTATATGATAATATGATATGACTTACAAAGTAAGTTGGTTGAGTACTATCTATAGACCTTCAATTTCAAATCAAAAGGCCTTTCATTAAAAAAAAAATATCGTCTTCTTATCTCAGTTCTCTCAATTGTTGAGTCATGTTTGTTAATCATGCTTTTAGTTGATGCATCTTCCCCACAAGAAGTTGGTGAATTTGACTCAGTAATCGCGCAGCGCAGTTATATACCGAGAGCAAGTGAAACATTTTGACAACAGTTGATCCTCGATTCCAATCGGTGTCTATAATTTTTATTTCCACCAACTTTCAAAATTTAAGGGAATATAAGATGAAAAACAAAGATATTAAAAACAATCTAAGCTCCATTTCGACATTCGAAAGTTGAGATATTTTCTTTGTCGATCGTATAGACTCCAATAGGGCCCAAAGAGATTTCAGGGGCCTGTACATCAAACCGAAATTGACGAGGCCAATTACTGCCCTCCAAAATTGCTCTATGAGACTATAAGTAAAACTACCTTAGCTACTTTTTTTTAAGAGCTGAAAAAACCATGAGCGCATTCCTCGGGTTTTTGTAATGAATAGTAAAAATGCACCATTTAACTTATTTGAGTACAAACTGCTGATAAATCGCTAATTAATCATACACACTTTTTTCCTTTCGATTGAAACAAAACTAGACAACCGAAATCAGACAGAAAAAAACTAAAACCTCACACTGATAGAATGAATGATTTCAAAAAATCCAAGATATCACAAGTCACAAACATCTATCTAACTGGAAGAAATAACAACACAATTTTCATCTCTTAGATAATCATGAGTCTGACAGTTGTGTCGTACCTCAGTTACATTACGTAACATATCAGTGACCGTTGAGGGAACCGTTCTGAGTCTCAATGTTGACGTTATTTGCAGGTTTCTTGGCATAGAATCTACGGTACATGGAGTCGACTTCAGTAAGGTAGTAGGTACCTGGAACCAATAGGCTGGTATCTTTGCTCGTAACAAAGTCCTTAGCTCCGTATCTGTGCTCCATTAGCTTTAAAGTGTCGACAAATTTCTCCGGTGCAAACTGAGACAAATTATGTTTAATGTCAAGCTTGAGAGAGATTGACCTTGGTAAGGGCAGGGTCAGTTTGTGGGGTCGAAGTGTAATAGGTAAAAACTAGGGAAGATATACCTCGTGCCTTGACTTCAATTTGTCGGCAACGTTCATAACGGCTGCAATGTTAGACAAGCTGAAGGGATGGACCCCTTCATTTAGGCGAAATGAGAACATTGTTGCTGACAACCCACTTCCATAAGAAAACATGATCACCCTGTTGCCGGCCTTTAAATTAAAAAAAAAAAAAGACAAAAAAAGATCATAAGTTACGATTATTAGTAACGGAAAAAGTTGACGTCGGTCAACCATCAACATCAAATGGGGACAATGTAAATGGCATTAAGCTAGCTATGAAAAATTCAAAACTTTCCATAACAAGCACTCACCAGCGTAGTATTCTTATTGTGCAACAGTGAAACAAATGCTGAATATAAAGATGCTGTGTAAGTGTTCCCGATTTGCTTTGGTATCAAAGTGGTAGGCTGAATCATTTTATCATACAACGGTTTTGCGATTTGCTGGGATACCTACACAATAACAAATCATACTTCACATTAAAAAAAGATGCAGTGAAAGAGTTCTCGATTTGCTGATACCTTAAGAAAGTTTTTCCACAAATTCATCACAGTAAATCGTATTTCTGTTTTTGTGGTTTAAATACAGCCACAGGGGCGTCTTTGAGGCTAATGAATGTAAAACCGAACGATTATCCATGTTATCGCTACTCGCTGACGTGATGTATTTGCTAACCTAACCTGTAGTCCTTTCAGTAATTTGTCAACTTCATGTTACTCACCTTTTCTAGATCCCTGCTTTGGTAGCTTTCATCGATAGATAGGTTGGAGAATGGAGCCAACTTCTCCTTAGCATCTTCACTGATGGAGCTGCGGATAAAGAACAAAAGTCGGTAAGAAATAAGTAACATTTTCTCTCCTAGATGAGCTCACATCAGATATAGAATTCAAATGAATAAGAGGACGTTACCTGCCATTCCGCAAGAAATCATTATACATCAATCTGGCAAAGCTCTTTTGTACAAGCTACAGGAATTGCAAATACGACCATGTAATTGCTGCTCAGAACTAAGAAAAACTCGGACAATATGCATAACATCTAGATGAAAATACCTTGTTGTAGGGAGAATGGAACACAATGTAGTTGGCGTCATTCAAAGAGAACTGCCCCCCTTCAAACTTCTCATACCTACAGAGAAAAAAAAAAAGGTGAGACACTTGGCGATGTGTGGAATAGTTATATGAGCAATTTTGAAGCGGATCAAGGCCTCACTTGCTGCAAAAATGTTTGTAGCAAGCATCCACAGCCATGAGATAACAAGTTTGCGATAATTTTCCATCAACCACCTAAGAGACATTGAAAAATACGGCAAACTAAGATTAACCAGGAAAAAAACAAAAAGAACCAATCAATATTATGTGTTAAGATCAGTGAAGAGTTGCACTTACTGGATATTCACTAGCTAGGTCTGGCTTGTAGAAATCGTATACATGAGCCATATGGCTTCCTCTCAACTTGCTTTCAAAAACGATAGGAGCATCTGGGCCCACAAGCATTGCGATTGCAGCCGCACCTCCAGTGGGCCTAGCTGGTCCCTCAGCGTAGACCTATTTAGAGAAATCGTAAGAACTTCGCTAGTAGCTCAAAGCATATTATTTCATGCATATGTCAGCTAGAGTTTAGTTGATTAGGTCAATGGCGGTGATACTCATAACCTAGGTTCAAAACACATCGGCATCTAAATTTCCATAGTTACCCCCTTAAAAAAACGATAATTCATTTATAGCTCGAGCCTTTAGGAATTTCTCAAGCGAGGCAGGTGAATTACAAAAGAAGAGGATTTGAGCATACCGCGCTGTCAGTGCATACAACCAGACCGTAACGCCCATCCCATGAATTGCTTTCCACCCAGTTTAC
Organism: Heliosperma pusillum; assembly: GCA_022085475.1. Taxonomy (NCBI): domain Eukaryota; kingdom Viridiplantae; phylum Streptophyta; class Magnoliopsida; order Caryophyllales; family Caryophyllaceae; genus Heliosperma; species Heliosperma pusillum. Next base: position 9,354 of record JAIUZE010010320.1, read on the forward strand.
ACAGTTGAATAATGCAGCAGTTCCACCATAACATGCATTGGTTGAATCTACACCTTCAATATCTGTATTTCCATGTTCCTGCAATAAAATTTTACAGAGAAGAAGGCAAAGGTTTTAGAAGACGGGAACAAATCTTGATACCATTTTTTCATATCATGAATAGCTAATTAAGATGAATTATAAGCATATTGACGCTATAACAATGTACAAATCATAAAATTAAAATTTTGTTCACTGCATAAACATTTAAGAATGTGCACTTTTATTATTGCCTTCTTCAAAAGTACATATCGTGTACAATTTTCCGGGCTACGTTTAAGAGCTACAGAATACTTAATGTAATTAATGGACCACATGTGGCCTTTCTGTGAAAGTACATAACATTTTTAATGCTAGCATGCGTTAAATCATTCTCGAATACTCCGTAGTCAAATGTTCATTGCTTAAGCTATTCCAAGCGTAAACTTATAACTATAAGTCTACAACCCTCTCCTAATAATTCTGGGAAATAAGAAATACGATAAAGCTTACTGGCGACAGAATGAATTTTAAAAAAGAAACAAAGATATCAGCAGATCATCAAGGAATGAAGAGTTACAAGCTGACGTACGTAAGCAGAACGCTAATAAGTCGATCAGGCAGATACCTCAAATGTTTGCATTAAAAATGTCTTGATAGATTTGCTCTTGTCCAAGACCGTTTCACTTCCTACTTCCAACCGACCAATTTGTTTTGGATCAACGTTATATTTTTCAAGGAGGAAGTTCACCGCTGTCAAACTACAAAGGCAGAGTAAATAAGACAGTTAACTATTGTAATGCATAAACCCAAAGCGATAACGAGGTGCGACAAGTGAATTAGTTACTGCCAGGAAATAACAAATCTCTTGGACATTATGAGACAGCACAATTTTCTAGACATCCAGTTCAGCACAACATAAATGCTCTCAAATGCACTACCTTCCTCTCAATTGAACCATCCTCATTCGATTTTGATGGTCCAACAATATCAACTTCGACCAGTAATTTCTCAATAATACATGTAGAAGAAGAAAAGAAGTTTAACCAATCAGCCAAAGTTGACATCGCTTGAACTCTAACGCACCCAAGTCATACGGGATGGAGGGAGTATAACTTAATCTGGACGCTAGAAATCAGTAACCGTGTTAAAAAATAACACAACAAGAAGATGCAGCCACACATCTTTCACTATAGACAACGAACGCATTGAGAGACCCAACAATCTTAGGATTTGTGATAAACAATGTGGCAAGAAATTAGTGGAATAACAGATGATAAATCCTCTCCCTTTCATCGCTCGAAGCGATGATGAACAAACAATAGATAAGGAATTAAAGTTGAAACCTCATGGAAATGATATCCTCAACATCAGTACAAAAGGCCATGCAATCTTGTCCAAGTCCAATGGTGTATTTTCCTTTACTAGCTCCATCATGAACCTCTAATGCTTCCTTTTTAGCACACAATAAATTCACCCCAAAAAAAATTAAGATCAAAACAAACAAACACAATGAAAGTTGCTCAAATATAACAAATATCACAAATTCTCATTTAAGTTTCGTCTTACGCTTAAGACGGATCAAATACATACCAAAACACCCCATTTGTTGCCTAGGAAACACCAAAAGTTTTGTTGATCCGTCTTAAGCTTAAGACGGATAATGCACGTCTTAAAACAATACTTACATAGTTACATAGCAAATATTAGCTTAGTTTCTTAAATGTACAAAGAGTTGACTTCAGTACTTCACATCAATGTTTGTGAAAAAAAAACACTAATTGATTAAATAAGTCAATCAATCAATAATCACAAAACTTTACAATGAGTTCTCATACATTTCATCGAGCTAAAAGATAAATCAAAGATTCCATTTTCTATATTATTCATATCTAAAACCCCATTTCTTCCCTTAAAAAACCCCCCCATTTAAAAAAGTCCAACTTTTTTGGGGAAAAAAAACAGAGAACAGTATGATTGAGCCTAATAACATCTACATTAATTAATAAATTCTTGTATAAGACGGCCTTACATAATAAATTTGTAAAAGCGTATTTAAATGGTAACTAACTTTTAAAAAACCCGGGTCATAATATTAGTGTAAAACCGTCTCACACGAGAATAACATCATGAACAAATTCAACTACCCATTACAAATTTCATCAAAAAAATACAAAAAAATGTATCTTTAATTGATTATATAGAGTATAATTGTTATAAATTGTACCTGTTGAACACAAGTAGGAGGGAAATAGATTTCCATGGCAAGAATTCCCACGTTCTTCACTTGAGCCGCCATTTTTTGTAGTTTTGAGAGAAAATATTTGGATTTACAAATGTAATAAATAAAATAAATAAAAGGAAGCGAAAAAGTTGCAAACTTTATTAAATTCCTGAGCAAAAAAAAAAAAGAGAAGAGTTTTTCCCTCGTTTACAACGACAGTTGAGAGAAGAACAAAAAAGGAAGAAAGGTAGAGGTTTGAAGAGGAGATGATGAGTTGGATTTGAGATGCTACTTTTTCTTATTTATTCAAGCTTATTTGGTTGGCATCTTCTTATATATACACATTTGGGGTTCCATGTTGTCTCCATTTGGTTCCCTCACAAATAATTTTATAATCGATAATACTACTTTGTGACGGATATATTCGTCAAAAGATTTTTACAGGTTATTTGGCCCTCACTTGGGTAGATAAGACAAGCTTAAGGAATTGCAAATGACTTGTCTTTTTTTACCCATGTAAGTATTATTTGACCTGTTATAAATGAGAATATGTGTTTTATAGTTTCAGGATCCTGTGATTTGCCTACGTTTCTCTTTGGGTATTCTTACAAAATAATAATTGGAATTAAATTCGATAATTGAAATATTTGAAGCGTTTGAAAGCGTTAAACTATAAATCATGAATTGGAATTTGAATTGAGATCATTTCTCAACGATTTCGATTAAGTTAAAATTTGGGCTTCCAAATCCGTACCCAAAACGAGGAGAAAGTTTCTTATAAGTCGGTTTTATTACACTGGGGTGTTTGGTTGACAACTTTGGAATGAAATGGAATGTATTTGATCCATCCTATTGTTGGGTTAAGGTGATTTGGATTGGAATTAGATATCTAATGGATTCAGATTCTAACTTCACCTCAACCCCTTTTGATAGCTTGATAGCTCGATACGGAAATAAAAGAGTGTATAAATAATATACAATCTAAGAACCGAATATAGGTCCAGGTAAATACTTCGCTCGCTAGCTCGTCAATGTACCCAATGTATGCATCACAAACCTGCCAACCGCATTAAATATAAACACGGAAGCCACAGTCAGTGGGGAGTAACTCCGAGTTCTCCCAGCCACGAAATGTCGAGTTTAATAAAACATGAATAACATAAAAGAAGAGTATATGGAAAATACAAAACTTAACATATACGATATGCTTTTCATGTTATGAAACAAATAACTAACATATAAACTAGCATATGAAAGCTATCATGTTAATCCGTTATCAATCTATAATACGAGGTAGGGAAGTTGGTATGCTAGCTCAGAGGTTACCTTTAAAACATGGCCATGATACACTCAAACCCTAATCAAACATAATATCATGTGAATCAGTTAACAACCGGTAATCCAAACTCTATCAACCTTAGCCGGCTTGCATCTCACCTTCTAAGAGTCATAGAATCATACAAACATGAAAGACCAATACGTCTAGAAACAGGCATAAGTTCTTAGAACAGTCAATAGTCGACTTCTGTAACTCGAGGCTATACCACAAGGTAGGAAAACATCCTAGTCCTAGAATGATCAGACCTAGCGACAACAGCTATTCCATTCCCCGTCTCATGACATAACCGTACATGAGAAACTCTACTAGGCGACCCCCTAAGCAGAGATGGCTAGTACTTAAGCTGGCTCCATTCCTAAAATGAAATCGGCAGCCATGCCCCCGGCGTGGTATCAAAAGGCCCAAGCCAGTGACACAAAAGCTATCAAGCTGTAAACTCCATATGCTCGTTAAAGATAGTAAGGCCTATCAATGTCATGGTCCAAGATACTCAGTTAGAATTAGAATGGTCAAGACGCCATATACTCATAATTCTCTATGGGTACTTAGTCAACACGACACCAACATATAATCAAACAGTCACGGGAAAAACTTCCTATCATGTGACTAATTGCATATAAATCATATTCAAATATCATATCGCCTCATATCTACTAAGGCTCATTCATTCATTCATTAAAATAAAACCTTACCTGAAGACAAATCCCCGACCCGAGTCCCGCGACGGGTCATCAGTCAACCGGGGCTGACTAGGTCTTAGTTTGACCAAACCTGTTTGGTCAAACCGGCTAGAAACAGAGTCTTTACCACATAGACTTAGACATAAAAATCAACATATTCATTACATGTCATTTTAAAACTTCTAACATGTGAATTATTAAATCTTATTAAAAACCCGCTTGACTTAAAGGATATTAAATTAAACTACGATCTCGTATTATAATTTCTAACATGTGAGAAATAATAATTTTATGGAAAACACTTTTAATTAAATAATTTACTTATTAAAATTTCCCACTTGCTAAATATTACAAAAACACGATAAATTAACATTTAACTCAAAAACCGTCACAAGTCCAAAGTGGGACCCACGGGCTGATTTTGGGCCGGACCTAACCTGGGCCTGGACTGGGCCCACGGCTGTTTTTGGGCTGTTTTGGCTTTTTGATTGACTTTACTAAAAACCGTTTCCTAATATTTCCCGCATGCTTAACATATTTAAAACTCGTCAAAACAACAACAAAACAATCATACATCGACACAACTCCCAAGACCAACCACGGACCAAATCCAGACCGGGTCTGAACCGGCCTGGACCGGACTGGACTGGGCTGAACCGGTCTGGTTTGGCCGGTTTTCAGCCACCCTAAACAACCACCACCCACGGCCAAAACAATCACCCCTCCAAATAAATTCTAACATGATTTTTATTAACAACATCCATTTTTAAACATCCAATTCAACCATCATTCATACCAAAATCATGGTTATAAATAAATTACCCAAATATGTCAAGAACACTAACATATTAAAATTTCCATACAACATAAAAATCATACTACTTATCATGTTACTACCAAAAATCATAAGTAACAATACTATGAACTAAAACAAAAGAAACAAAAGCTATGTAACATTAATTCGTCGAGTAACTCGGAATCGTTACCTTAGCTAGCAAATCAATTAGCACCAAAATAAGAAGTATAAACTAAGAAACCCGTCTTCTAATCTTCCCCTAATATATACGAGTCACCAAACTCGTCTTCAAAATCTTCCCCTATAAGAAATGACAAGAAAAACATTATTAGAATTAAAACTTGATTTTCCATAATTACAGTGTTGAAAACGATTTTGACGGAATTGAAAATAAACCGTACTTGAAGATGGAGAGCGAAGAGGAGATTCTAGAAATATAAGTTAGGACGGATTTAATTAAGAAATGAAGGTTTTATGATGATTTTGCTCAAGAACGACGAAGAACGAATGACGAACGACGAAGAACGAATGAAGAACGATGAAGAACGATAAATTAGATCTTAATTTGATTTATTGTAAAATGAAAAGTTGTTAGTGAGTAAAGTGGGGTGTGTGAGCCGTGTAGTTATAGAAGAAATAATGAGTCGGGTTTTGAAATTGTTGTTACGGAATTGACTCGGTTTAAATAAATATATTACGGTAATTGATTAAATATTAAGTTAATTAAATCAATTATCAAGATATTATGTTATTGTAATCAAAAGAAATGAAAATATCAAGGCCTAAGAGAGGAAAAAAAGAGACGTGTGATTTGGAGAGGAATCGGGTCTGTTTTTACGCGATTTGCGGAGTTTAAGTTGACAGACCGATAAAGTTACAAATATCTTAGATATTTTTATTAGTTTAATCATATTAATTAAAAGATCTAATATGAGTGGAAAAAAAGTGACATGGGGCGTGTGACTCATGTCAAAGTCGGGTTTCGGGCCTTAAGTTGACCCGGGAATAGTTAAATGACGTTCGGGATAAAACCGTAAAAGTTATTCTTTAATTTCAAATAAATTCAAAATAATTATATTAAATTTTCATAAATCCAAATAAATCTTAATAAAAATAAATTAAAAATATTATTTTTGTAAATAAAATTTCGGTCTTCAAAATTACAAGGCGAGTCGGAAAAAGTCAACGAAAGTCAAAGTTGACTTAAAAATCAAGAAAAGTCAAAGATGACTTAAAAGTCAAGAAAAGTTTATGACGACTTCAAAGTCAAGAAAAGTCAATGACGACTTTAAAAAGTCAAGAAAAGTCAAAGACGACTTAAAAGTCAAGAAAAGTCAAAGATGACTAAAAACGGGATTTTCATGAAATCTCTCAGAAATTCCAAATACGAACTCGGGATTTCAAAATACGACTCGAAACACAAATTCCTATTTTAAAAACTTAAGTCTGCTGAAAAGTGTTAGTACAAGTTTACTTAGGAAAAATTGGGTAATTTTCGGGTTGTTACACACCCTACTTTTAAAAAGTGCGTCCTCGAAACTTAATAAGAAGGAAAAGTAACATAGATGTAGGTCTATTCAAAATTGTTAAAAAATAACTGTAATAAAATAAGGGTCTTCATGGCACGGAAGGTTCTCATCTGCAGTTTAAGAACATCAACGTCCCAAAGTCAAAGACTTTAAAAGATACATTTTCGCATCAATAAATGAGAAAACTAGTTATCGAACGTCTCCAATAACAAGTCTCAACATTCCTTGACGGTAAAATACTTGAAATCATCAAAAATTTCCAAAAGCGATTAGTTCAAAAATTCTATAGTAAAGGCAATAACACTACTATCTATACCTAAAATTTCTAACTAAAGCTTCTAATAACCTATCTATACGATATGATAATTGATAGAAGGAACGAAATATTCGAAAGAATAAATCGAATAGAAAGAGAGAAAAGAGAGGAATGAATCACCATACTATCTTCCATCTATGATACTTCAAATGTCTATCGTAACTCAACAACACTAACTGCACTAGAATCTAGCCCTCAAGAGAGTGCAATATATCCTCTACATTTTCCATCATCAGATTCCTTCCAAAATATTTCCTAAGCATGACACATCGAGTAATAACTCTCAATTATTCAGATTCAATTAAAATCTTCTAAGATCCATCTGTATGGTAAACTCATAACTAACAACCCATGAAAGATTCATTACGAACTCTAATCTTCTTAGCTCCATTCAAACTCTTATTGGAAACCACCATCTAAATATTTATAATTAGGGAAACAAGATCGCTAACAACCACAAAGTAAAAGAGGCTTACTATGAAATCCTTTGATCCAATTTATTCCAAAATTCATTATCCTAAGCTATTAACAATGAACTTTCTCATCTTCAAAAGTTAAAACACAACTCCTCAAAAGAGATTAGTCACCCAATCTCATTTCACTTAACTTTTGCCAATTATAGGGCAATGCGACCGTAAATCAATTTATTTAGCTCCATCAAACTCTCCATACATCGGTTTTTGCTTATCACAATATTCCTCAAGTTTGGTCATCCAAATCCAAAATTCCACAAGGTAATTATTCCCATTAGGGTCCAACATTTAAAACAACTATTTTTCCAAGTAACCTTTAAAGAACCACTAAAATCCTTAACCCCAACAACCAACCACCATTATGCTTAATTCGATCCTCAAAAGAAATGATATTGCAACTTCAAGTTTTCATAGTCTAAAACCACTAAGAGACTTTCCTCCTAAGTTTATCCTCAAATCCTTATAATCATCTAAACCCGGAACTAGCTTAATAGGATGGCTAGGTACCATATTCGAAACTTCTTATTTACTCCAAAATAGACATATCATAAACATGGTCTTCAAACCAATACTAAACTTCTAAGTGCAAAAGACTAAATTACTAATGAGTTAAAAAATCATAGCCACCTCATTCGATCTTACACCATCGAATATCATGAACTATTTATACACTATTCATGACAAGTATCTAGCATTAAAATCATTAAACATACCTTACCACACCTTCCTCAAGGATACCAACTCTCACCACCATAGTGTGAAATTAGATCTATACCATTTTCCTCAAATCACAAGTTCATTCTAACAAACACTAATATTCCACAAGATTCAAAGTTCTTCCGACTAAGTATAATATACCACAATCCGATGGTGATGACATCCATAAAAATGTTACAAGAGGGAGGTAAGGATACCAAAGGTAAGATGGAGAAACTATCAAGAGAAATTTCCAAGAGGCAATTAGGTTGGAAGGGAAAGAAGCACCTAGATAGAAGGAAGAGAGCATAATACAATAAGGACGAGAGAATTCAAAGATGAAGAAGGAATTCACTTCCATTAAGCTTATAAATCTTCAAATCTTCGGTAGAGCATACTCCTTCTAGGTAACACATATTCCACCATAAGGCGTAATATTGCTCCTAGCAATTTGGCTAGCCACTCAAGCATAGCCTCCTTGGCAAATGTCTTCTCTATGAGGAGGGACCTGGTTGGTACTAACAACGATTTCTTCTACACGAGGTCCAACCATCTTCATAAGAGACAAAACAAATTAAGTTACTCCTAACAATTAGCACAAACAAATAGACTACAACATAAATCCTAATCTACCCATCCTACCATTCTATCTCACCAGTTCATTATTTTATTAAGGTCAAGTTATTTTATACAAGGGTACACAAACGTGCGTCGGGAGCAAAACTGCTCTGATACCAACTGTGACACCCTCAAATTTGCGGAAAGAAAAAAAAATAATTTAAATACATAACGAAGGGTGTCATAAATAAAAAGGTTCATTACAAAAAAAAATTTATATTTATACATAAGAATTATACAAGACAGGAGACATATCTCCCGTATAAATACGGAAATAAAAAGAGTGTATAATAATATACAATCTAAGAACCGAATATAGGTCCAAGGTAAATACTTCGCTCGCTAGCTCGTCAATGTACCCCAGTATGCATCACAAACCTGCCAACCGCATTAAATATAAACACGGAAGCCACAGTCAGTGGGGAGTAACTCCGAGTTCTCCCAGCCACGAAATGTCAAGTTTAATAAAACATGAATAACATAAAAGTAATGTATATGGACAATACAAAACTTTAACAATTATGATATGCTTTTAATGTTATGAACAAATAACTAACATATAACCTAGCATATGAAAGCTATCATGTGAATCCGATAATAACCTATAACACGAGGTAGGGAAGCTGGTATGCTAGCTCAGAGGTTACCGTTAACATGGCCATGATACACTCAAACCCTAATCAACACTTAATCATGTGAATCAGTTAACAATCGGTAATCCAAACTCTATCAATCTTAGCCGGCTTGCATCTCCCCTTCTAAAACTCATAGAATCATCAAACATGAAA